>JAODAL010005318.1:0-145186 GCA_025379985.1 Phyllomedusa bahiana | reverse complement strand
AGCAACTGTAGTAACAGGAACATCAAGCTGTTTGAAGATGATCTTATAGCCTTTATCTTTAACATGTTTGTTTATAATTTTGTTTCTAATCTCCTGAGGCAACTCTGTTCAGTGTAGTAAACACCATGATACCAAACAGCACAGTGATTACTTTTCACCCTTTAAATAGCTAGACTGACTGATTAGAAGTTTGAAGACACCTGTGATGCTGATTACAGGTCACAGCTTAGTTTACCATGTGACTATGGTTAAAGCATTTTAATCTTTTCTAGGGTTGTGTTCAAATCATTTTCATTATTCATTCATTATTTTAATTTTTTTTATGTTTTGGTTGAACCACAATTGAAACACAATGTCTGATTTTCATTAGTTGATTTTCAGTAAATTTAATTTTATTATTACTTTTGTTGGTTTTAAATTTTTTTCAATGACTCTTGTGGGTTTTTCTTTCTTTAACAATTTTGTCCACCTGTGAACATGTTATTTGTCTTCCCTGGGACAGATGGGATCTTCAGGCAAGACAATGCGATATGTGACATGGCTAGAAGTGATTGATACTGGTTCGAAGAGCATGACGAAGACTTCCAAGTACTACCCTGACCTCTCATTCTCCAGACTTGAACCCAAATCAGCATCTGTATAACCACCTTGATCCTTGTCTAGCTGCTGTCAGTGCTGCATATGGCGGTTACTCTTTATTATAGCTGATAGTCATTATAATGTGACCTGACTATGGGTCACTTTGTTGGGTCACGCCCAACCTGTCTAGCTGTTGACCATGCTGCACACAGAGGTTACTCTGTATTCTAGCTGGTGGTCATAATAAAGTGACTAGACTGTGTATAAGGAAAGGTCCTCTGCTTTTTTTTGCTATAAAACCAACATCATGGACCAGTCTTAGCCAATTTTCCCACATTTATAACCTGGACGAACGTAGTGTTATGTAGTGATTTTGATGTCAATAGCTGATATCTAGCATGGCCCTCTGGACACAGCTGTATGACTGATGCTTTCATAAGGCACTATGCTGTTGCTGTTGTATGTACAGTGTGCTCCATGGACACTGCAAAAAAGGCTGGCATCTTCAAATGTACAATGCTGTGGTATAAAGTATAGACTACAGACACTTTGGTCATTCTACTGTTAGCACTACTGCAAGATCTTTGTATATAATTGCCACTGTTATATAGGCACTGACTATATTGTATGGAGACAAATACAGCAAGTGGCTTTGGGTTCTCTGTTTAATAACAATTCTGGAACATTTTCTCTTATAACTCTGTGTTGGGCTGTTCCTCCATTATTCTTTCTAGAAAATTACTGAATCAGTCAGATGGGTGTTACCATTCCAGTCTTCACTGCACTCCCTCAGCACTGATTGGACAATGCCAGACTGTGCATGGACACCCCCCAGTTGGTAATACCCAGCTGGCAGATTTGAAAATTTCTCGAAGGAATGAAAGAGGAACAGCACAACACTGAGTTATAAGAGAAGATGCTCCAGAATTGTTATTTTACAGGGAGCACAAGGATTTAGTAAAACAGATGTGTCAGAAAAAGCCACATTTATTCTTTGTATACTTAGGAAAGAGTGGGAAGATTTTCTTATACCATCTGGATTATTGGTAGCCTAGGCATGAAGTTAACTGTTTCTCCTTTTCTCATCAAAGCTTTTAGCAAGGAAATAGTGGAGACAGTCCTCTTAGGTTAACACCTGAAACTGTTTGTTATCGGAGATAACAGTGTAATCAGTCTTGCCAATGTGGGGAACCTGGAGTTATGGTAGAGGCTAACTGGCAAAGTAAAAGTCAGAGAGGCAGAAATCATTTATTAACTGGCATGTGACTCCCATTTGAGTATTTCCAGTGTAACATTATTATATTGACTATATTGGCACTGCTTAATGGCTGTCTGTAATCTAGTGGGACTACTATGTATGTGGCATAGTATTAGGGTACGTCCACACCGCTAGGGTTTTCAGTTGGTTTTTCAGACAGTTTTTGGATTTGAAAACTGTCTGAAAACCTACTGTCAACCATCCCTGTAGACGTCAATAGAAAATCCGCCCCATAGTCTACACTGCATGTTTTCTACTGGGCGGACTTTCACACCGCCGGCGTTCAGAAAAACTCAGAACATGCACAATCCTACACACGGTTTTCCTCCGGAAGGTGTGCTATTCAATGGTTAAGTGGAATGGACGAATCCACAAACCGCGGACAGAACCCTCCCCTAAAACCATTCAAATGATGATAAAATACCATCCGGATTCTTAAACAGAATCTGAGCGGCATTTCACACTTGCCATGTGGCCATACCCTTAAGTATGCATGTAGATACTATTAAGTAATTGAAAGTGCTTAATGACACCTTACCTCTGCAGTTTGAATATAACTATGTGGTAAGACACTGCGTGTCTTGCATCCACAATCCACAAGGCCGAATTCCATAATAAACTACAGGTCCAACATGCAGCAGATTATACAGTGATTTTGATTAAATGCAGTACCCTATCTCTCTCTACCTCTCACTTCATCTATTAGTAATGTAAGTATCTTTTTTACAGTTTATGAATGAAGAATGATATACTGTAAAAAATGTATGTGGGTCACTTCAGTAGTTCACTAACTATGAGGTGTATGAGAAGGGCAAACTAGCAGGAGCTGATCTTTAATAGGTACTGATGTGTACAGATGTACTAGCAGGTGTACCAGGTGTAACAATATCCCCTCCTCCAGATGCCCAGTTGTAGAAAGCATATAAAGTAGGTATATAAATAAATAACATTTATTCTATTAAATTTCAATGGAATATACTTTATATGAAGAGTTGAATGGAACCATCTCTTGGCATCTGTCAAGTCGTCATGTTCTTTATTGCCATACAACTCACAGCATATATATATAGTATATATAACATGCTTAAAACCAAACCAATGGTTCAGGGGCTCACTATAGTATATATAGTATATATAGTATAGTCTGTAGGTCACAGCAAACAAAAAAGAAGAGGTACCCCTCCTGTTGCTAGCCTTCATGAGAAAGGAGAATAGGCACAATATCAGCTTATTCTTTAGCTAAGTTTCGTCTCTCTTCTTTGGATTCCCTGTTCATGACAAAGAAAAGTGAACACAATATGATCTAAGGGTTCCTTCTCCTGTCTCATCCCTCAGAAAGGTTTCGACTCTCTTCTTTGTAGACCCTGTTCATAATAATCTGAGTTGGGGGTAACTTCTCCTGTCTCATCCCTCAGGTTGGTTTCCACTCTCTTCTTTGTGCACACTCTTCATAAATAGGAAAATGGACACAATATGAGCTGGGGGTCACTTCTCCTATCTTATTCCTAAGCTAGATTTTGACTCTCTTCTTTGTAAACACTATTCATGAGAAAGGAGAATAGACACAATATGGGTTTGAGTTCCCTCTTCTGTTGTATTGTTCAGCCAAATTTTTTTCACTCTCTTCTTTGTAGACAATGTTCATAAAATAGAAGAATATGTATCATGTGAGTTAGGTGTCCCCTCTACTGTGTCATTTCAGAGCTAGATTTCCAATCTCTTCTTTGTAGACACTCTTTATGAGAAAGGAGAATAGGCAGGAGCTGGGGGGCCCTTCTTCTGTCGCATTACTTAGTTAGGTTATCAATCTATTCTTTGTAGCCACAGTAGCCATGAGTCAAAAGAATGGGCACAATCTGAATCGTGTGTCCCCTTGTTTCATCCTTCAGCTAGGTTTGTCCTCCCTTCTTTGTAGACACTGTTCATAAGAAAGACGAATAGACACAATATGAGTTGGAGGTCCCATCTCACATCTCATTTTCTAGTTATGTGTACACTCTCTTTTCTGTAGACACTGTTCATAAGGAAGAAGAATAGTCACAATATGAGTTGGGGGGTAATATCTTCTATCACATTTTTCAGCACTCTTCTTTGTAGATCCTGTTCATGAGACAAGAGAATGGGCACAATCTGAGTTGGGGTATCCCTCTCATATCTCATCCCTCAGATTGGTTTCAACTCTCTTCTTTGTACACACTCTTCATAAATAGGAGAATACGCACAATATGAGCTGCGGGTCACTTCTCCTGTCTCATTTCTTAGCTAGGTTTCCACTTTCTTCTTTGTAGACACTCTTTATAAGAAAGGAGAATAGGCAAAAGAGGAACGGGAGGTCGCTTTTCCTGTCTGTTTACTTAGGTTATCAATCTATTCTTTGAAGACACCGTTAATGAGAATGAAGAATGGGCACAATCTGAATCAGGGATCCGCTCTTCTGTTTCATCCCTCAGCTAGGTTTCTCCTCCCTTCTTTGTAGACACTGTTTATGAGAAGGTAGAGTAGACACAATGGGCGACATATATGATTTTTGGCACCCAGGCGCCAATTTTATTGCGCACAATAGAAGAGTAGAATGCGCCTGAATCTATGAACCTGTTCTACCGTGGGTCATAAATCTGGCGCATTCTAGCACAAAAACGACAATTCAGGCTCAGGTAAACCACTTTTAAAATGGATTTGCCGTACTGAAGCTATAAATGTGTATGTCAGGGCTAGGCTGTGCTCAGGCTGCAGGGATCTACAGGCTGCAGCAGCTAATCAGCGACCCCACCCTGATACACATGCTGCTGGCAGCTCTGAGAGTGACAGAGGTCCAGCCACTCCTGACAGGGGGAGTGTTGCACCAGCCAATGGGAGGACTCGGAGGCCGCTCCAATCAGCTACAGGGGCGGTATCCAGGAATCCCATTTAAACTCCCTGAAGGCTGAGTGCAGCGCCTGTGATATTCCTGGCTACCTTGTTACTTGTTCTTGTGTTTGCTTATCCGTATACCTGACCTCGGCTTGTTATCTGACCCCGGCTTGTCTCCTGTTTTTGTGCCTCGCTCACGTTTGGCTTTTAACCTTGGCTTGTTTACGTTTATCCCTCTGGTTCTGATTTGTGGCTTGGCGTTCCCGTTTTGGTATTTACCTGGACTGTCTCACTATTCTACTTCCTGACGGCCCCAGCAGAGCAGGGACTGTCGCCCAGTTGCCGTCTGCCACCTAGGGCAGCACGTCAAGTAGGCAGGGACAGTGGGCTGGTTCCAGTCAGGGCTCACTGTACCTCCCTTGACGTGACAGTGTAGCTTCGTACAGTTCTACTACAACATGCCTCCAGCACGCCCCTGATATCAGGCACATTAGAAAATGCCATGGGCGCTCTGTAATGCACCTGATATTGGAGTGCGCCCGTTAAAAATAGAGCGAACAGGGCTGCGCTAGTTCTCGGGCTAAAAAGACGCCAGACTTCTGGTGCAGCTCTGTTCATACATATCACCCAAAAGAAGCTAAGGGTCCCATCTCCAGGTTGGTTTCCACTCCCTTCTTTGTAGACACTGTTCATAAGAAAAGAGAATAGACACAATTTAAGTTGAAGGTCCCCTCTACCATCTCATCTTCTAGTTATGTTTAAACTCTCTTCTTTGCAGACGCTTTTCATAAGAAAGAAGAATAGTCACAATATGAGTTGGGGTAACCTCTTCTGTCTCATTTTTCCGCACTCTCTTCTTTGCAGACGCTTTTCATAAGAAAGAAGAATAGAAACAATATGACCTGAGGGTCTCCTCTTCTGGAGCCCCTAGCAGCCACAGTACCTAAGCTACTGTACCTTGTGCTCTTGTGTCACCGTAAGGTTTTAGTGTATGTACAGATATTTTATTGCACGGAATTGGACAACACAGTCTGCAACATGCTGCAAAGTCTCTAGCTGTGCCTATTGCTCATTTCCTAGGGACAAAGTGCTGCTCCCTTGACAACCTTTCATTATAAGCATACAATACAGCAGAAGAGAATTTCATGTTGACTATATTTTTATTGGCTTTCTAGCAATAAAAGGCCAATCCAGCACTCAGTGGCCCACAGAGATAGCGTTCTGCCTTAGACTGATGTTCCTTTACAAACATTTGCATAAACATTGTACATTTCTTGCTGTGAAGGAATTGGTTGCTGTCCTCCCTTGCATAAATCTCAATCTCTTTGTGCATTAAATGCACAGCCCTCCCTCCTCCATCCCTGACAGACAGCAGCTGGGGTTAGGATGCCTGCGGCTGCAGCAATCCTGTTTCCTCCCATCAGCATCAGAGAAGCTGCCACTTTAACCAGCTGTTGCGTTTCCTCCAGTCCATCCAACCAGCTGTGATCCAGACCGTGTTTTTCCAGCCCATGTCTGCATGTCCCTTTCTCCCTCTCTCGCTCACTGGCTCATTCTCCTTTCACTGCTCTGCATTGCTGTGGAGCCAAGAGAAGCCAGTACAAGAGAGAAGAGAACAGAGGGAGCAAGAACTGTGCCTCTTGTTTTCTGCCAAGTGGATCTTTGCTGTTTGCTGTCATACCTGGACCTGCCCTCACTCTTGGAAAATCAGGTGCTGCTGGTGAAAGGGTGACACTTAAGGGGTGCCCATATGGATCGTTCAAAGGGAGCGAGCTGCCGCTATGTACTGCAGAATGGAGGAATACTCTGAAATCTGTCACATTGACACTTCTCTTGCTCACATTCAGTGACACCTCAACTTCTGTCCTGCAATGGGCTCATGGCTGGGGGAGTCCAGTCTGGACATCAGGATGGGAGCAGCCTGTTTCTTGCTGGTCAGTGGCTTCCTCAGCTTGAACCTTCCTCCTTCTGGTAAGTTTGACCTCTTTCAACTTATCTATCACTTACAAAGGACGAGTTGGTACCTTGCATGCAGCTCATGAGGTAGTGGCATCACTGGAAGATGAATGCCATGCAGCTAGCTCTTCTGTGTTTCACCATGCAATGTCATAAAGTGCTCTTCTCTGCTGCTTTAGCCTCTCACCTCTGGTCTCTCCCATGGGAAACACTGGAAGAGGCATAGTAACAGCAGGTGCATGCAGTCTGTTAGAGGCAGACAAGACTCAAGTGAAGTATTTGTAGAGGAAGACATATATTTATTCAAAGACTGAGACTATTTTGGCAACAAAAAATAAAGCACCTTCAGTGCAACTTAAGACTGAAACAGATACTTAGATGGTGCTTCAGGGGTTAGCTGCTAGAAATGAAGAGCTGCAGAGCAATAAAAGATAATAATTATATATATATATATATATATTATATATATATATATATATATATATATATATATATATATATATATATATATATATATATATATATATATATATATGTGAGTGTGCTTACAGTCACAATGGGTTACTACTGTGCCCATACAGAAGCCAGTTAGATGCATTAGTCAAATCTACCCATCTGAACACAGAAGTCTCAAATCGTCTTTTTCAGTACTCATCTGAGTGGCCTGTATACTGAAGATATCCTCTATTGAATCTCTTTGAATCTCTTCCAGTGTCAATATTATGTGTGGGAAGGAAGAGGCTTTTCTAGATGAGGTCAAAAAGCCAAGGATTCACTTTGGTGTGTTATTTACTGGTTCCTGTCCTTGTAGAAAACACTCTTAATAACTCATTGGAAACAGGGCCTGAAAATGCATTTCTGACTGATTTAGTGCAACTGGGGGTGAATGTTTACTATGACGGTGGCTGCAGATTATAATTTTTAGTAGTCCTGAGGCTAGTAGGAGATCTTAATAAAAAGATGTTGTGCCAGGCTATAAAAACTTAATCTGCCCAAAAGACACTTCTTTCTGTATGGTGTCATTCATGGGTGTCTTCTGTGCCTTGGTGTGGTTCTAAATCTCTCTTGATGGCTTTGATTGGAGCTAGATCTTTATAGGAATCGTCTCGTGCTTCAGTCTGTAGTTCTGTAGTGCGCATATATATGCTTATTGTAAAGCACATTGTAATACTGCTGAGAGACTATCTAAGCAAACCTACTGTGCATAGATACTTGGACTCGACTGTGCACAGATTCATTTATGATGTAGGCTTTTCTTTCATGTCATGTTCAAGGTTTGTCTAGTTAAAGGGCATTTCTTATGTTGGGAATGAGGTTTTATTTTACCTATTCAGCTTTCGTTTGCTGACTCTGAGTATATTACATATGTAAAGGGAGACAGGATGATGTGTGGTTGATGGAGTAAGTTGTTTGCTTTCTATTAATTGTTTATGGGGTGGTCTCGGCTTAGATTCTAGCTGTCAATCATTGGTGTAATTGCAATGTTATTCTTGCAAGAGTGATAGCGCTGTGGATTTTTCATCTCAGTTTCTTCTGTGATCTTATTCAGCTATGGCAGACCCTGGAATAAAGAGAATGTGTAATTTGTAAAACCACGGATGCGTATGCCCAAATTCTTTTAGTAGCTGTACCGTATCATTGGGAAATCGTGTGAGTGTGTCTGGTGAACGTGACGTGTCTAGCTCTGTGTGTGTACATTCCTATTCAATGAAGCAACAATGTGTAGTGTGAAGATGCATAAAGATGCTAATGTATATGTATCAATATCAATGGACTATAGTGTAAGGTATCATGTGAAATATTCATTACTTACAGCAGATGGGAAGTTTTATCAATGATGATTTCTATTCACATATAAATATAATATTTGGAGGCACATATGAGCCTATCTCTATGTATATAAAAAAATCTACAATTTATATTCTGATCAGTCCATTTTATTCATAGTAAATATGGACTGTATATAGTAGCACCTGTTCTTTCTAAAGGGGGGGCTATCCA
Organism: Phyllomedusa bahiana; assembly: GCA_025379985.1. Classification (NCBI taxonomy): domain Eukaryota; kingdom Metazoa; phylum Chordata; class Amphibia; order Anura; family Hylidae; genus Phyllomedusa; species Phyllomedusa bahiana. The sequence continues at coordinate 136,542 of JAODAL010005318.1, read as the reverse complement.
GCCTGTGTGCATTACTGTTCTAAACCTGCACTTGCTATGACAATCTGTGAGGTGGAAGGGAGATTTATCAGGTCTCCAGAAGGAAACAGGCAGCTATACAAAATGGAAAAGCAGGAAAGAATACACTCAGTCGTATAAGAAGTTGATACATGGCTCATAAACATTGATTTTGACAGTGTTACAAATATAGACTGCCCACATACATTTAGGTTTGCTTGATATATTTTCCGCCATTAATAGTGATTAAATCTGGTGTCAATGCTCCAAAGTGATATCAGGTGCCTTATTACCCTCATTGGTGCTTGACTGAGGTCACTCAAAGTTTAAGGGACTTTCTTAGCGTGAGATTTCTTGGACAGAAGCCTAAGCGGGCTTTAATGTTTGGCAGGCTACAGCTGTGAAATAAGTTGAATGGAAAAAATTGAAAATGGGCAACCAGTATCCTACATAATGCGATGATTAGACACCTTAATCTACCTGTTATCATTATAACTAGAGAACCAAAAGCCCCAGTGAGAACCAATAGCTCCAGGATAAGTCCTAGCATTAGGAAACAGAAGTGATTTTATCAACATTTCCAATACCTAATCTCCTATCCCAGCCCTAACAAAACTTCAGCACACGATTCTTACATCAAGAATCTTCCACTAATCTTCATCTCAGCCACTGTATTCCTTTCACAAAGAAGCCTATTTATCACATAGAGACAATTACACTGCTGAGTAAACTTATCAGCTGCTAATATAGTACCGTGCAATGATACCAAAGACACAGTCAGCTGTAATAAATAACATAGGAATTCTTCACCGCTTCCATCATCAATTTATTATAGTATCATTCCAGGTTTCATGACAATGTTTTATATGTAATATATGTGCACCTGAACTGGCAGCTTGATAAGAGCAGACAACATAATCTTATTTATTGAAAACCATGTTGTTTTTCTTGCTGGTGGCTGCAGAAAAACATTTGAGGGTTGTGACCTGGATAACCTTGGTCAGCCATTTATGTCATAATTCATTCAATCGCATGATAATAAAAAAATTTAGAAAAAAAAACCTTGTGGATTCCTCATATATTTTACTTATTATTTTAATAAAGTAAAAAAAATGATGTGACATAAAAATGCGTTTGTTCATCTAAGAGAAAAGAGTAGACTGCGATTAAGTAGGAGTCAAAGATAATTGGATATGATTAGCAAGTGAAATAATTGGAAACACAGTATATTACTACATCAAAAACATATACAAAAAAGTAAAACAAAAGTGTAATGGCATAGTAGGCATAGTATGTTAATGATACAATGACATAGTAATGCCATAAAAGATTTTACTCTATACACATAAATACTTTAGTAGACTTATATCACACATGTCATAACTTTGCCGGAGAGCTCTGATATGCTTTTAAACCAAGAGCCCAAGGGGTTCAAGCTATCTCTTTGAATCTATATGTGTCCAGAGGAGACTCACCCCTATTCTCATTACACTTCAAGGAAGATAGATCACGTATGACATCTCAATATGAGATCACTGATATACTGGGACATTCTGCAGATGTATCATTTTTCAAAAAGTCAGAAAGGGTCTTCCGTTCTCTGGATAATACAATAATAAATAATTCTAAATTTAAGAAAATGACGGTAGTATTACAACCATTATGGTTCTTAAGGTAAAGATTGTATAACTGTATTGTACTTGCACTTTAGGATTGCTGCAGTGTTATATATACCTAGGTATGAAGGTTATTGAAAGGACAATAGCCTAAACATTTAACATTTTACAGCCTCAACTCCTTTCCTCTGTGTTTAAGAGAAATTTGGTCTCATGTGTAGATACCTACTGTATATATGTAGTTTCTAACCCAGAATACATAACTTTCTCTGCTTTATATGTAGTTAAACCAATTAATCTTAGAAAACATTATTTAAATTATTTATTTATATATTTTTTTCAATTTCCCAGATTCAGTGTCTACAATCAAAAACTGCCAGGTCTCTCAGAAATGCAGAAATGTTGAGGCAGAAAATGCCATCTGTTTTTCGGTCAATTACCCATAGCGAACCAGTTGTATACTAGTTTTATATTTTGTCATACAGTATCTGTTAATATCAAAAATGATACAATTTAAGTCATTAGACTGAGCTAAACATTATTGGGAACCTAAGTGGGTAAAAGACAAAGTGTAGATTTCTGAAAAGGTTTCTTTAGTCCATTCTTTTCTCTTTCGGTTGCTTATATCACAGCACTTACCAGTCAATAACTCAATAAGTTTAAAAATAAATTGCTTTAACTTTGTTAATTTTTCAGTTTTCAAGACAGAGGGATGAACAGCACTACCATTGCTAATACTACTATAGAGATTCACGAACAATCATTATGATTTACCTATTCATGCTTCTTATGATTATAAACGAAGATTATAAACGAAGATTATAAACTAAGATTATAAACTAAGTACTTATCTAATAGTACTTATCTAATAGGATAGCATGTTTGTTGATAAAAAAAAGTTTGTGAAAAGTTCATAAAAATATATTTGACATTTTTATTTTGAATACTGAACAAAGACAAATCTCAATAGAAATGCAGTTAATATGATTTTACTGTAAACGCTAAGATTGCTCCTTATTCATTATTATCAATAAAGCAAGAGCAGAAAATGGTTAAATACATTCATGTAATTACAAGAAAATACATATACAAACAAGTGTGTCGGTTATTTTATGACAAATGGCACAATGTAAGGGTTATTTTTGTCACATCACCGTATTATTGAATGTAGTTTATGTCACTTTTATAGTTTTTCTTTGTTTTTTTTTTTAACCAACAAACAGAAATGAGATGACATAAAGAAACAAATCTAAAAAGATTATCTGATTGTTGTCCTTTTATTGTCATGCAATTATGTATAAACAGTAATGAAGCAGAGGAAAACTAAAGTGATAGAACAAATGTTGGTGTGGAGAGATGTGCTCAGAGCTTCCAAAGATGTACATTTTGCATAGGAGCTTCTGACCACTTAAGGTTGGGCTATTTTGTAATGAAAGAGAATGAACAAGGAATAAATTGAAGTTTACAAGTCATCAGAATTTACAACAGATTAGTGAATTGTAGTTTTACTTTTTTCATAAGAAAGAAAAACATAGGAAAATAATGTGACTGCTAGTCCTTAGAGGGTTGATGACAAAGAGTTTAAGAATAAAACTTAATTTTATGATGGAACCTAAGCTTAGGAGACTCTGGTACTGTGACTGCAGATATGCAACATTACAAATTTAAAAGGTTTGTATGGGATTAGAAAGACATAAGTTTACATACACTTTATAAAAAGACACATATGCACGTTTTTCTCACTACCTGACATGAAATTTCTATGAATTTATATTTGCCAAATGCCAGAATAATGGAGAGAGAGAGAGGAGAGAGAGAGAGAGAGAGAGAGAGAGAGAGAGAGAGAGAATTTTTAAGGCATTTTTATTACTTTCTGTAAAGTAAAAAGTTTACATACACTATGATTACTATGTCTTTAAACAATTTGGGACAGCCCATATCATGATGTCTTTGGAAGCTTCTGATAGCTTTATTGGCAACATCTGAGTTAATTAGACACACACCTGTGGATTTACTTTATTGCACACCAGAAACACACTGCTTCTGTGTGTAACATCATGGGAAAGTCTAAATAAATCAGTCAAGATACCAGGAAGAGAATTGTGGGCTTTCACAAGTGTGGTTCATTCTTGGGTGCAATTTCCAGATACCTTAAGGTGCCACCGTTCATCTGTACAAACAATTATATGCAAGTACAAACAAGATAGGAATGTCCAGCCAACATAACGTTCAGGAAGGAGATGGGTTCAACATGTGCATATCAACTCAAGAACAAAATCAAATGACCTTGTGAAGATGCTGGTGGAAGCTGGTAACATTGCGTCATTATCCACAGTGAAACAAGTACTGTATCAACATGGATTGAAAGGCCACTATGCCAGGAAGAAGCCATTACTCCAAAAAAAAAAAAACTATAAAAGCCAGATTAACATTTGCAAGTGCACACAGAAACAAAGACCTACATTTTTGGAGACATGTCCAGTGGTCTGACAAAACTAAAATTGAACTGTTTGGCCATCGTTACGTTTGGAGGAAAAACGGAGAAGCTTGGAAGCCTAAGAACACCATCCCAAATGTGAAACATAGGGGTGGCAGCATCATGTTGTGGGGTTGTTTTTCTGCAGGAGAGACTGGTGTGCTTCACAAAATAGATAGCATCATGAGAAAAGAGGTTTATGTGGCTATACTGAAGCAACATCTCAAGACATCAGCCAGAAAGTTAAAGCTTTGGCGGAAGTGGGTCTTCCAAATGGACAATGACCTGAACCATACTGCCAAACTGGTTACAAAGTGGCTTAAGGATAACCGTCATTGTTTTGGAGTGGCCACCACAAAGCCCTGATCTCAAACCTATTGATAATTTATGGGCAGAGCTGAAAAGGCAGGTGCGAGCAAGGTGACCTACAAACATGGCTCAGTTACACCAGTCCTGTCAGGAGGAATGGGCCAAAATTCCTACCAACTATTGTGAGAAGCTCGTGGAAGGATATCCATAACATTTGACACAACTCATACAGTTTAAGGGCTACCAAATACTAATGAAATGTATGTAAACTTTTGACTTTGCAGAAAGTAACAAAAATGCCTTAAAAATGTTCTCTCTCTCATTATTCTGGCATTTGGCAAATATAAATAATTTTGGTAATCCTAATTCACCTAAAACAGGTAAGGTTTATTATGATTTCATGTCAAAGAGTGAGAAAAACATGCATATGTGTCTTTTTATATAGTCTATGTAAACTTTTAGTTTCAACTGTAACTGCTTTCTTCCAGAACTTGCACCACACTTTTGTATTGTTTGGAGTTGCAAAGCAACTGAAGTAAATGGAGCTGAGCTGTAATACTACAGTTAAAGGGGTTGTTTCATCGCAGATATTAATGGTATATCAATGAATATACCACAAATATGCTATAACTGTGACCCAATCCTATCTTGACAATGTGCTCCATTCTATGTAGAATGCACCCTTCTATGTTTTGCATTTTGGGGGCCCATTTTCAATATAGGTGAAAGTACCAGTTCTGTGATTCCCACCTATCAAACATTTATGGGATATCCTATCAATATGCCATTAAGGTCTGGGATGGGAACTCCCCTTTAACCTGTGGACAGGTGTGGAACTATAGTTGGAAGAAAGCAGACATGTTTTTCTAAATCTGTACAGATGTGTGTACAAATTAGAAAATTGCATTTACAAAAATTATCTAAAATATTTCTACCACCTGATTGTAAAAACACTATCATTATGTCTGGGAGAAGCTTACACCTTTTTAGCACATACACAGTTTTAACATATAAAATATAAATGTAGAAAACTGCACTAAACTCATTTCATATTTCACAATGTCTGAATGCAGACAGATCTAAAATGACAAGCCTGAACTTGGTGTTCCACATCTTCCATTAGGACCCACTCCTGTTTTTGGCAAAGAAAAAAAAGCAGAATGAAAAAATTAAAAATGGGAATAGTGTGTATATTTTGCTGAAAGCACTATGTAAACATAGTTGGACAGATTTATTGCTACTGTCCAATATTAAGACAGTGTAAAATTAGATCACACAGTCTAAAAATGCATCAGATTTTTAAAAGTGTTGATAAATCTGGCACATGTTTAGATTGTCTTGTCTAAGTTTACACTTTATATTAGTTAGCTTAGTGTGTGCCATAATTTGGGGCAAAATTTTAATGCAAACCATGCATGGATAAGAAACCATGCCCCTTTCCGTAACATCCTTTTTGTTGGGTATGGCAGAGAAGTGTCTAAAAACAGTTCAAAATACATAAGAATTGTGGCATAAAGAATGTATGCTAGTATTTTGGCACAAATTACGCTAGACTTCTGGCACAATTGCCATAGTGAGTCTGTCCTATTGCTTGGAATAGATTTACATTGGGTAAATGCTCTGTGTGGAGTTTTCTAATATACAAACACAGCATTTGCTTTAGGGTACATTTCCATATTCAAGAAGTGATCTAGCAGTAATATAATATACATACTGTATTTTTCGGACTATAAGACGTACCAGACCATGAGACACACCTAGATTTTAGAGGAGGAATGTAGGGGAAAAAATTGGAGCAAAAGGTGCGGGCTGAAGTGTAGGTTTTAGTGGTACCATTTTGGGATACCAGTTATGTATAACTTTTTTTTTTTTGTAAAATGACAAAAGGGGGGATTTAAAATTTTAATATTTGAAGCAACATGTCAGAATTGTACTTAGTCATTTTTTTGTGCCAAACAAATGTTGTATTCTATATAAATATGAACTGTCCTATACTAAAACTAAGCATAGTTTCTCAAGGCACAACACATTTGAATGTGCCTAAGTTATGCACCTAACATATTCTAGCTATGTGTCCAAGATACAGTGGGGAAAAGAGGATTTAGTCAGCCGCCAATTCTGCAAGTTCACCCACTGAAAAAAATGAGAGAGGCCTGTAATTTACATCATAGGTATACCTCAACTATGAGAGACAAAATTAGAAAACAAATTCCAAAAATCACATTGTCTGATCTGGAAAGAATTTATTTGCAAATTATGGTGGAAAATAAGTATTTGCAAATAAATTCTTTCCAAATCAGACAATGTGATTTTCGGGATTTGTTTTCTCATTTTGTCTCTCATAGTTGAGGTCTACCTATGATGTTAATTACAGGCCTTTCTCATCTTTTTAAGTGGGGGAACTTGCACAATTGGTGGCTGACTAAATATTTTTTCCCCACTGTATGCTATGTGCCTAGGCTATGCGCCTCAAATACGCAATGCAAGGTATACCACACTCCAGATTTATGACAGGTTCATATATTCAGGTGCACTATACATTCACTTAGGGCAACATGTATGAACGGGGCTGCGCCAGAAGTGTGGCGTCTTTTCAGCCCAACATTAAGCGTAGCCCCGTTCGCGATAGTGTAAAATCGCCCACACGCCAATATCAGGCGGATTACAGGGCGCCTGTGGCACTTTGTAAAGCGCCTGATTTTGGGGGGCATGCGGGAGGCGGGAAGCACTAGAACCGTACGAAGCTATAGATTTATAGCTTCGTTACAGCAATTCCAGGCTCATTACTGTTGGAACAGGTAGAGCACTTTCAAAGTGGTGTACCTGAGCCAGAAATGTCGCCCTACTGCTAGAATGCATCTGATTTATAACCCACAGTAGAGCAGGTTCATAAATCAGGTGCATTCTATACTAATATAATGCGCACAAGAATTGGCGTCTTAATGCCAAAAATCATACATGTCGCCCTTAATGTGCCTTAAAACGGTCATGGTGGCACCTCTTTTCTGACATATCGCCCTTGATGGTTTTTTTTACTTGTTTTTTACTTTAATACTTTAATACATTTTTACACATATTGTAAACAACATTATTATTACCATCAGGGGCCTAAAACCAAGTCTAGGAGTGTTTACTCTTGGATACTATATAAGGAAACAGAACTGTGTCTAGAGTTGTGTCACATGCATTATGTAGTCTACTCAACTGATATATCTACCAAATTTTCAGCAACATATAGGACTCGCCTTTTGCACAGTGTAGTTTTTTTTGGCCCTATGCCCACGTTCAAATATGTGTTAGTGGTTCCTTGTAGTTCATTCATCCCAACCGTGGAACCTGATCCATTTCATGACAGACACATTTTTCACCTGGATGACCCCATGGACAAAATGGAGTTTGTTGGGTTTCTGTTGTGGTTTTAGTGGAAAAAATAGTGAAGGGTGTTGCACTATTTTTTCTTTCATTAATAACATAATGCAATGAAGGTTTCAAATGGAACCTCCAAAGAAAGCCTAGACCTATAGCTAAACGTGCCCTGTGCTTGTTTGTTTCATAATCCTGATTGCATCAGTGTTAGGTGGCTGCTTCAGTAAATTGTTGAAGTGGCTAAAACCAGCACGTGTGAATAAGCCCTTAAAGTTTACAGGTAAACAAACAATTAAAATTTGTTAGCAAACAAGGAGCGTGCCTTTTAGCTAAGACTCAACTATAATCAAGTGCAAAAGATGCCAGAGAAATGCATAAACAGCAGTGTAAATTTGCTGGAGAAATTAACTCTGGTTGTGTACTGTGTTTGCTTTGTAAATGTTCCCCATTGTGTCGGAAAAATAACAATAGGTAATGACTCTGAATTCAAGATATTCAGCCAGATGTACCTGCTGTTATTTAGAATATGATATACAACACGTGTATTGACATTTCATTCATACCGGGATATGAAATTTAAATGTGTTCATTGTAAAAATGTCAACTATAATTAAGTCCTGACTCCACCCATGTAGCACAATGATATGGAATCATTACAGGCAGCATCTGTCAGCATCGGCCATTGGTTACACGACACCTAGCACTTCTTATAGTGCCATGCAGTATTCCAGCTATGTGAAAATTGTATCTGGAATCTACAAGCTGTACAATAATATTCCAGAGGGAAATTAAAGCATCTGACAGATTTTTCAACATGTGCTTTCAGAAATATTTGTTGAAATTTGTATACGTAGAAACCTATTAGACTTTCTCTCCATTTACTTTATCAAAATTGCATGCTGCTTATTAAGGACTGAGTCTACACTGTTCTCCTGAAGAAATGGTAGGGGGTCTTTTTTGGCAGTAAAATATTTCTGTCTGCTGCTTCAGAGGAGATCATGTAGTTAAGATTTGTACACAAGAAAATGGTTGGGTATGTCGAACAAACATTTTAATGGGATTGTCACTTACATCTAGTATTACGCTTCAGACTTGAGTCAAAGATAAATTGGATCTGAATGAGAGCAATATGATTTGGATTAGCCTGCATACATTTTTTGCGGAAGAAATTAACTGTAGTGGCATGTTAACCCTTAGACACCAGTATCAAACCCTAACCGGTAAGTTAACCCTTAAACACCAGTAACAAACCTTAACCCCAAAATTTTTTTTACTCTGATCCTAACCTTATTCTTAACCCTAACCTAACTTTTTTACTGGTGTTTAAGGGTTAACTTACCACATACAGCACTTCTGGTGCAATATCACACTATAGAATCCCTAATATGATGTTGGAGCAGAAGTGATGTCCAATGGAGAGCACTGCTGGTCCCAAAGTACTAAATTGATCCTTACACATCATTAAAAAAAACCTTAACCCCAACTTTAAGTTGTGGGTATGGTTAGATTAGGGTTAAATTAAAATAGGGTAGCGTTCAGGAATTTTTTCTTAGGTTCAATCTGAACATGGACAGATTTGAGCAACACTTTTCACATCACTCCTTTCACAGATTTGGTCTGACCATCCAAGAGCCGTTGAATGGCTCATGTTTTGAAGCACTAAGTGAGTCCATGTAGTGCATGGTCTGCCATTCATTTAAATAGGGTCATGTGATACTGGATACAGGATAATCCTGTTAGTTTCTTTTGATTACTACCTGATTGTCAGAAATTTCAATTTCTAGCATGGGCATAACTATAGTCATAGCAGGCATAGCATGGGGCCCAGAGACCCAAAAGGGTCAACTCAGGTCCAAGAATGTTATGTATTTTTGTGAGGTATCACAAGTTGGTGGCTTTCTTTGGTCTAGATCAGGGATCCCCAACTCCAGTCCTCAAGGCCCACCAACAGGTCATGTTTTCTGGCTTTCCTTAGAATTGCACAGGTGATGTAATTATTGTCAGTGCATTCTGTGGGAGATCCTGAAAAAAATGTCTGTTGGTAGACCTTGAGGACTGGAGTTGGGGAACATTGGTCTAGATGAACTGTGTGGGTTTTCTTATATTGTATATGGCTCTAATATTTATACCTTCAATTATTACTTTTACTCTCCTGTCTTAGCTTCCTGTCATTATGTGGTGATATCTACCTCATTTTGCTACGTTGCCCCATGGATTCTAGTTACCCCCCTGATTCCAAGATATATGCAAGAGGTTTTAATCTTTCTTGAGTCAACCCAACTATACAAAGAAATGAGTGGGTATACGCAGCTTATCCAAGTAATAGGATCTGCTTTATTCTAAATTGGGATGTCTTAAGATTTGGGTGGAAATTATCTTTAAATTATGGAATTGCATTTAAGGCTTAGTACATAGTTTTAAATTACACAATAAACTCAAACCTTAAGTAATTTATTGAATATGTGACCAAATGCAGCCACAATAAAATATTCCATACATTTTTATATTTTTTTTGTGATGTACTGGTGTATCCTGACTTAACTGAGGCATTTAGGATACTGTTTGGTCATATTCCCAGTAGCAGATTACATCTGAAAAATGTGCTATGGAATACAGAAGCAGTAAACTGAAGGATATTCTAAAAGATGCCCAAAGTCCGTCCATAAACAAACTTAAAATCTAAAAAGTTAAATCTTCAGCAGACTAATTAATGTCATACATAGTAGACCTTGTGGATTTGTTGTGGATATTCTCCACTGAAGTTCTCCAAGCTTTGCCAATTTTGCCCACTTACTCACAACAAAATTTGCAATTACAGAAAAAAAATGTTTTCAAAGTTTACATTAAGACAGAACTACTATACTCACCTCACCCGATGCTTCTATGACAATGCTTCTCCTGTCCCTCTCTTGTCGTCTCTGTATAGAGATCATGTATATAGGTCATGTCCTATGTGACCTGGGCAACAGTGGTCACATAGGACATGACTTTATCATGGAGGCCAGATTACGGGAAATGCGTTGCCATGGAAGCATCAGGGGGAAGGTGAGTACAATAGTTTTCTTTATATTTCAAGCTGGTTTTTCTGTTGATTTCCCTGCTGACTACTATGGAATTGCTGTAGAACTTTCCGCCTAGTATAAGTGTACCCTTTTGATCTCTTTCGGACTAATGTGGACACATTTAGAGTGTACTTCTGGAGCATATCCGATCTACACAGTAAACATACTTCACATGATGTGAACATACATAACTAGAATAACCCAGGGTACATAGGTGAAATGTTTCAAAATATAACAAAGAAATCACTCCCATTTTAGAGAAAGCTTGTTTTATATTCTTCCTCTGCTGTCTTAGGTCAGCCATGATCCTTTGCAATTATTATTAAATTTTAGAAAAATGATGTCAGGCATGTTGTGGGCAAAACATTAAGGGACATAAATACTATATGGAGGATTCTAATAACTGAAAAGGGTGTAGATCGTAAAAGACAGATAAGGCATCAGTATCTCCATATTGTAATTTAATTAGGAGCTAAAATAAATGTACATGACTATTAGACCATGCTTTCTATTTATTAACAGATAATAAATACCAGAAACATTAACAATAATCCAATGCAACATACAAAATAGCATTTTATTACAAGAAATACCTCTATTGTACATCCACCCGTCCTAACCACCAGAAGAGTCTCTTGAGGCATATCATATCCTTTTAACCTTTAACACAGTAGTCCTCAATGCACCTCTAATTATTTACCTTGGCTGGAACCACCTGACCCAAGGGCACCCAATGAAATCACTGTGTATATATACTGACTCCTGGGGCCCCAAACCACCAACAAGAGGCCCAACTGAGCTGTATCACTAATAGCCATCTTTAAACATTAAACTTTAATTATGACTGGTGTCTTGCTTCTAAATGTCCTACGTCTGCAGTGCCCCAGATCAAGGGTACTTTAGACTGTGGACATTCATCCTATGGCTAACATGCAAAGCCATCAACACCTTACTATCTTGGTACCCTAGTTTATACTGTTATGTAGTTTTATACTGTTTTATATTGTTAAATCCAGCTTAAATTGTTACTTACAATATGTTCTGTTTATTTGCACTGGAAAAGGTAACACATATCCAGCTAATACTGAGAGACTCTGAGACTTGCTACTTATGGATTGAGAAGTTAGTAAGTTTCCACTGTGCTTGAAGATACACAGTTGAGATTTGGAGGGGAAAAATCAGACAGTGACCTGTGCACTGTCTGGAAAAGATGCTGGGTCATTTCCTTAGGCCAGAATGGACGCGCTATACAAATGTATGAGATGCTGAAATTGTAGCAATGTTTTTTGTAAGGGTTAAGCTTCTCCACTCCACCCCTCCCGTTATCCTAGATCATGTTGAAACTGTATAAAAGGCTAGCACTCTGAGCCCTTAGATGGTTATTAGAAGCGTACAGTTTGGACCACCCAAACCCAGGCACTGCACATACAGGGATGCTTTCTTGCCACACAAAATCATCTTGCTCCCAAACAACATATTCCTTAATACCCATACTTCAACCACATAGAGAAGTAAGGTGGAGCCACTTCAAAATGGCATAGCACACACATGCAGGAGGGGGTATAAGTAGTGTGCTAAAACGTAGCCACCCAAGCCCCCTTTATTATAAAAGGCCAAGCCCTGTCTTCTACCATAAACCAATTACAGCCCGCCTAGCTTTCCCACAATGCTATAATGCTTTTTATACTACACTAATAAAATTGTACTTCCTTAACACCTTGTCAGGATATCATTATGTTAAGCCTGCATCTTGCTCCATGGCTTCATTGTCTGCATTTGTCTAACCAAAGGTTCGTGGATGGTACCTACAGAGAAAAGATAAAAAACAGGGCAAAACAATAGGCACAACCTAATAGGGAGGTAAATTCTGTTTAAGTATAATGTTATTATATAAGACCATACAGACAGAAAACAACTAAAACAAGAACAAAATAGATTCCTAACTTGATAGCTCTTCCCTATCCTGTTTATATATTTCTAATATGCAAATAAAAGGACAAAATAATGAATCATTTTTGTGCTGGAATTCCAGAAATGTGGCAAATAGATGTTAACATATTTTACACAGTTACGGTCTAAAATAGGTTTTCTCACCAGAATGATTGGCTTTAAACATATAGGCAGAGGTAAATACATACTATTACCAAATACATTGCTGTTCTGATTTTGCTTTGTTTAAGTGCTAAAGAAGTTTTTATCTCCTGCTTCTGTACAAAAGTTTCACTAGGTTACCAATAATCTTCTCTCTGTTCTCAATGCTAAAGCAGCCCTGGCCGACCATGGTGACATCACTCTCTACTGTGTCTTAGCAGCACAGGAGCTTGTTTATCTATGTTACTGACAAACTGTAACCCTTTAGAGCTCTGTAGCCTTCTGTTTAAAACATTCTGTTTCCAATGACCCTCTTACAAGCTCAGCTAGGAATAGTATAGAAGAAATGTCAGGCACTTCTGTAGAACCACCCACAGCCTGAATCTGAAAAAATCTGAAACAGCATGGTGAGAGTACTTCTTTAAGTAATATATATACCTTTTTATCACTTCTGCTTCTGTGTGTTCATGTTGGTGCTGCTAGTAAACTGTGCTTGCTCTAGACAGAATCAGTCTCCTTCTCCTTCAGGCAGGTGACAATATAGTCCCTTCTTATTTTCCCTGCATAGGATCAAGAGAATTGAAGACATATATACTGTGATACTGCCATAGTGTGCACTGCCTTATAAAGCAATGGAAATATAGTGAGATAAAACAGTTAAGATGAGTGTGCATGTGCCATGTTCATATCACTATAGCAATATTCGGCCATGAGGTGAGTGAGCAGGCAAGTGTGGGCACCAACACTCAGCTTTTCAGCTGGACGTGCACATTGCTATTCACTTTGTACACAAGGTAGCTCCGTACTATGTAAGTCAATGTCATAACCTTCACTGGATCGTTTCTAAACAGCATGTGAATGGCAAACATTGTTCACTGTAATGGTCTATGAAATGAATATGATATTTAATGGTGGTACAACCCCTTTGACTCTGATAAATAAATACATGTGCAGGTGCGATGATCCATGATTCAGTTGTATATTTTATACTGTTTGCTTTTGATGAGTAGCAGGGCAATCATTTCGCCTGATGTGCTATAACACTAGCTCCTGACATTTGCATTACAGCAGGCATCTGGATCAGAAGCAAATGAAACAAACACCCACTGACTTCAATAGGAGAATGTTGTGAGCATGTCTTTGACAATTGCAGAGGTCATTGAGCAGGGCAAAGGGGGAGGAACTGAGCTCTCATTGATGGATTTTGTGTTAACTACATCTAACCATACTTTTAATTGTAATCCTGCCTTTTGGCCCACTGCAAAGCTTATATGTTTGAATAGCCTAAAAAGATATTTAAATATGTAGTACGACACAGCATAGACTATAATAATGAGAAAAACGTAGCACAAAAGTGCATACGTTTGACTGTTTACCTTGTTAACTCTGGAAAAAATTAAGAGACCACTACAAAATTTTCAATTTCTCAGATTTTTCGCAGAAAATGTACATTCTTATTTTATTATATAAACTACTGACAATGTGTCTCCGAAATTCAAAGCAACATTTTTTAAATTTATTTGCAGTAAATGAGAAATCTTAAAAATAATAAAAAAGAAGCAGTGCTGTCAGACCTCAAATAAAGCACAGAAAACAAGTTCATATTTCTTTAGAAGACTAATGTTTTAAATCAGGAAGAGTTTTCTTTTCAACTCCTTTGGCATGGTAAAATTTATTTTTTCATTCGAATTCCTTTTGGCCTATTCCTAGCACTTGTTTTGCCATCCAGCTTGTCCTATTACAAGAGGATTGTGAAGACCACAGCAGTGTTTTTTATACTTTCCTTCATTAAATAAGATTTGGTTCGGGTGATCCTAATCAGAAGCACATTAAGTAGAATGAGGTGTACTTTGGTTGGAATTCAACTGACACTGGGATGAAATGGCTGTCAGATATGTGGCGATGCTTATACTTCGAAAACTGTGCAGTGGTCTCTTAATTTTTTCCAGAGCTGTATATCTGTTTTTTTGTGAAGTATGAAACAACATAGTTACATAGTCTCTAAGGCTGACAAAAGAAAGACGTCAATTCAGTTCAGCCTATTGTGTTATAGTGTCGATCCAGAGGAAGGCAAAAACCCCCATGAGGTAGAAGACAGTTGTCCTCATTTTAGGGAAAAAATTCCTTCTTGACTTTAATAAAGCTCCTTAGTAAATATACTGCTAAATTATGTAAAAATAGATATATCATATGCCACATACTGACAAAAAATTACCAAAACCGCAAAAGTAGAAGTAGGGACCATAAATTGGAGTTTACTCATGTATCCTGGGATATAATCTTTTAAGTCCAAGGATAATCTTGATTGCTGAGGTAAGCTGACCCATATCCAGAAAAAAATGCCTATATCCCATAAAACGCAAAAATGCTATACAGGTGATAGCTAATCCATAAAACATACTTGATATGTCTCAAGAAAAAATAGACCCTAATAAAGTCCTGAAAAGTCAGCGGGGATTTCACCCCGAAAAGGGTGTCCCCACTCTTTGATGACTATCCCTATTAAGCCCTAGCTCCCAAAGCAAAAGCGGAACTGGTGACATAACAGTCACCAATAAGGACACCACAAATATGGACCCTCTTATAAAGATTAAATACCCGCATAAATTATAGCCAAAAAAAAATCCCAAAAATATGGATGTTTTCTTGTGTATAAAGGTAAAAATATGTATTTAAACAAATTCTTTATGAACAACAAAAGGTTAGAAAAATATATTCTTTTTCTGTCAAAAAGGGACAGAAACATAGGCACATACGTTTATTATATACATTAACAAACAGAGATATAGCCAAAATTTGGAATAGATTTTTCTCTCTAAAAATGTATCTGCTTAATGTATATGTTAAACAGATATAAAAAAAACTGAATGTGAATGGGCTTCAACCTGCCTTCAGAGTACACAGCATAAGCTTAAAAATCATCTGTCCAAAAAATGCCTTTCATGTGAGCTCAGTGGATAATTGCAACATTTGAAGATTCATTTTAAAATATTTATAGTGTTAAAAAATTCAGAAAAAAATAATTGTTTAACTTGTTACTATAAAATGTGATCAAAATCCACTTGTCAGAATAATCTTGTGATGTTAAAGGGGTTTTCTTCAGCTTCAAAATATAGCCGGGTAAGAACTTGTATCAAAAGTAGAAATGTATTAATTCTCAAACATCATAATAAATAGCAGATATAAGAAAGAGTACTTGCGCTTCAACCGCACATAGTTCCGTGGTCAAACAGGATTCTGATATCTCTTTCGCTTACCGCCCGCCCTTCCGCTTACCTGCTCCAGGTGGAACGCCAAGTCTATGGCGCCACGCTAATGCTCCGTGCATTGTGAAGCTCTATATGGCTCAGAGATCGCAGAATCCTGTTTGACCACGGAACTATGTGCGGTTAAAGCGCAAGTACGCTTTCTTATATCTGCTATTTAATATGATGTTTGAGAATTAATAAATTTCTACTTTTGATACAAGTTCTTACCCTGCTATATTTTGAAGCTGAAGTTTGGTGGAGTTGCGGAGCTCCCAAGCAGGGTAACAAGTGGCCAACGCACAAACCTTTATCTACCAGCTATTACACAAAAGGGGTTTTCTTACCATGTAGTTTCACAGCTTCAGGCTGTGGGCAAGTCTATAGCAGTGATTGACATATCAGCTTTGATGTTCATAGCTACTCCTGTTACACTGACATGACTGCAGGAGATTTATAAAGTGTATTATATAGGCTGCAGAGCTCTAAAGGGTGTTTACTTAGCTAAATGAGAAGTCCTTTAATAGAGATAATACTCTGCATGAGCTAACTCACTGTGGACAGAGTCACAGCAACTTAGAGCAATGAGAGATAAGAGACAGCAGGGAGAGGTGTGCAGAGGCCAATAACCAGAGAAGCTTGTGTGCTCTAATAGGAGATAAAATCTTCTTTATCTCCTAACCAAAGAGAAATCAACCAAACAATGTAATTACAAAAAAGTCTTCAAATTCCTGTCCCTAAATGTTAAAAGCTAACCATTGTAGTGTCCTCCACTTGAACCTTGAACAGTTAATTGTTATCTGAGGGGAAACCTGGCAGTATGTGTTCAATTTCCTTACAGCGCCCCCACAAGGAAAATTACACAATTCACAACAGCCTTCATTTACTCTTGTAGTTGTGTCAGAAAAGTGTCTGAAAATGTGCCACAAATTGGTACATTTTAGCACAGTATGTTGCAGTATGACACACTTATTTTGGGTGTTGGACACTTTTTACGATCTGTCTAACAAGGGGGGTGGCTTCACAGAAAGTGGGTATGGCTTCATAACAACTGAGATGCAGTCACTGTGCAACTTACAGCGCCAAAATTCTGGCCTAAAAAGTACAATACCTAATTGGTCTAAAAAGCTAAACAAGTCTCAAGATGCATCAGGCTTATCAACTTGCTTGAGCCACGGTGATAGAGTAAATAAAGTGCATTTTTAGACTGTCTTTCTATGTTTACAGTGTCTAACGTTTAGATAGCGATAGTAAATTAGGGGCAAATGGGTTTTGGCAATGGGTTTTAGCACCTGTAAGTCCCTTTAAGAGACCGTTCCTGGAATTTAATAGAAAGGTATGGAAGAACTATTCATTTGAATAGAAAGCTTGAGTTATATAAATTTAAATAGGTGGTTTTATATCAATTCGCAGAGTAACTATAAATGAATAATATTCTAGATCCCTATGGTATAGTCATTTGATAACTTCATACACCATATCAAGTGCAAAGTGCTGCTAGACACAAGAATCTTAAAAGACTGCTCTGGGATCTTCCCTTCTTCTAATTGCTCCAATGTCCTCAGGGCTCAAGAACCTGATCAAAGGTCTGTATCTTTTCAAGGCAATGTCTACTCTTCTGCTGCCACATGAGCATCTCAGTAAATAAGAGGCTTCAAAACCGTGGATGAGACCTGCCTAGTCATTGATCATTTCATGTCACAGCTCTCCCTCCTTTCCAACCCACAGACAATTAAGACCTCTCTAATTTGCTGTTTGTATGTCAGGAAGACAGGATGCTGCTCAGTCCTCCTCCAGAGGATTTCTATTGTTTCGCCGTTCTTTATTGACTTTTGTGTTATCTACTTCCATCTGTAATTGCCTCATCTGCTATTAATTTTTTCATTTTTAAAAATAGATGTCAATACTGAATAGAAAGTATAATTCTTTTATTGCCTTTGCTATACATACAGTATAATAGAGAGAAGACCCTTGCGATTACAGCCACACATGGTAGCAGGTTGCTAACCTATTTGTGAGGACTGAAAACGTAGGTCATCATATCAGTTACAGTTACCTGATTGCATAACATCTATTCAGAACATTATCTCATGGAAAATGAATGTGTAATATGCTTAACCCAGTCCTTTGTTGTAATCTTCTCAATGCAAGAGACAATAAAAGGGGGCATACGGACTGTTACTCATGCCCAATATGATGATTAGGATAATAATTGAGAAGCGTGGGAGCACTAATAATCATGAATTATTGTAACTGCCTTATCATCTGAAGGGCATAAAGGGGTTGTCCACTTAAAAAAAAAATCCTTAAATTTAGATAATACCTACCTGCCCTCCATTCCCATCTCCACACACCTCTGCTGCTCTGAAGCTGCCTTGTTCACTTCTGGGGTCTTGTCATGAAAGGCATGAGAAGCTTACACTCAATTGTAAATTAATGGAGCGCAAGTCTCTCCTTTGTGTAAGAATGAGAACCCGGAAGTAAAGACGATCAGACTGTAGGGAGCTCTGGAGCAACAGGTAAGGTCCATTTTTTTTTTCTTTTTTGCCCATCCTGGTCCCATTTAATGGGAATTCAATGGCAATGTATATACATTTTTTTTACTAATTAAAACAAGATACTGATACATATTATTTCCTTCTTAGCTGTTTTTATTTTCTGATTGTACATTTTTTAACTTTGTTGGCTGTATATGATTATGGAGGCAGCCTCCTTGCCTGCACTGCTTTTAATAGCATTTATAGAGATGCTTTACAGCAGTTTCATGGACATAGGAGCCTAACAGGAGGAGACCCATTGACTTCTATGGGAGAGTTTTCTAGGCATGACCTGGGAATAAGTCAGTGTGCAGGGAGGGGGAGAGGGTGAGCCATGACTCTCTCCTATCGTGACTGGTGGATCCTGTGTTATCTCTGCACATTGGTGTCACCTTTCAGTGTAATCCTGCCTGTGCTAATAATGAGGAGACTGCTGAAAAGCTTTCTCTACAGAACCGGAATGTCGGAATATTGTTGTACCTAGTGGCCAATGTAGAAACTGCAGGATTTTCTGATTTTTTTTTTTTTTTAAATACAATACTGAAGTAAATTAAAAAAAAAAAAAACACAACCAAAAATCTTGTGTTAAATGTGTTTAGCATACAAATATGAGTTAAGCAATAGGTAATTTTCTGATAAATACAGTTATTTGCCCAAAATAAATTCAGAATAGCTTTTAGCTTTGAGAAATGTACTATTGTGCTGCTAGTACCAACTAAACAACGGGGTTCACACGGACAGATGTCTTTCAGATTGTTATCCATGAGACATCTAGATGTGTATGGCAGCCTTGTTTGAAAAAGGCTCTGTATAGAGCTGAAACGTCTTAGTTGACATGATGGAATACACTCTCTCTTTCTTTCGATCTCTCTCAAATATACATATTTGACACCAGCACCACGTATGAAATAAGGGGATACATATATTAAACTTTACATTATACTAGACCACCATGGAGGTAAACATTTAATTTGTAATTGCCCTAGACAACTAGAGGTGTTAAAATGTTTACTTATACTGCTGTAGACCTCAAGGATCCATATCACAAGGCCCTTCAATACCCTATACCAACAGAAAGGTAAGCATTGACCCTTCACTGCCATGGACCACCAGGGCTGTTGATGCTTACATTAGAAAGATGTTAATATCTACACTCACCGACCACTTTATTAGGTACACCTGTCCAACTGCTCGTTAACACTTAATTTCTAATCAGCCAATCACATGGCGGCAACTCAGTGCATTTAGGCATGTAGACATCGTCAAGACAATCTCCTGCAGTTCAAACCGAGCATCAGTATGGGGAAGAAAGGTGATTTGAGTGCCTTTGAACGTGGCATGGTTGTTGGTGCCAGAAGGGCTGGTCTGAGTATTTCATAAACTGCTGATCTCCTGGGATTTTCACGCACAACCATCTCTAGGGTTTACAGAGAATGGTCCGAAAAAGAAAAAACATCCAGTGAGCGGCAGTCCTGTGGGCGGAAATGCCTTGTTGATGCCAGAGGTCAAAGGAGAATGGGCAGACTGGTTCGAGCTGATAGAAAGGCAACAGTGACTCAAATAGCCACCCGTTACAACCAAGGTAGGCAGAAGAGCATCTCTGAACGCACAGTACGGCGAACTTTGAGGCAGATGGTCTACAGCAGCAGAAGACCACACCGGGTGCCACTCCTTTCAGCCAAGAAAGGAAACTGAGGCTCCAATTTGCCCAAGCTCATCGAAATTGGACAGTAGAAGATTGGAAAAACGTTGCCTGGTCTGATGAGTCTCGATTTCTGCTGCGACATTCGGATGGTAGGGTCAGAATTTGGCGTCAACAACATGAAAGCATGGATCCATCCTGCCTTGTATCAACGGTTCAGGCTGGTGGTGGTGGTGTCATGGTGTGGGGAATATTTTCTTGGCACTCTTTGGGCCCCTTGGTAACAATTGAGCATCGTTGCAACACCTTGTGGAATCTATGCCACGAAGAATTGAGGCAGTTCTGAAGGCAAAAGGAGGTCCAACCCGTTACTAGCATGGTGTACCTAATAAAGTGGCCGGTGAGTGTACAATTTTTATGCCGATATTATGTTATACTGTGTATCTAGCTGCTTTATGGATAGCTATCATAGTTCTATATTTTACCTTTAAATTATGGCAATGATGTCATTAGCTATAACATTATTACCACCTGTCTCTTGCCACCAATACAGATGATCAATCACACTCAGATTTAGGGATTTTGGAGGATAAACTATCAAGTTCTTTTTCATGTTTTCTGAACTATGAACAGTTTTTACAATGTGGCAGGGTTTTTTATCCAGAAGAAAGAGGTCACTGCCTTTAGGGAACAACCACAAGACCTTCTGTTTTGAGATGCACTGACTAAGTCATCAAGTCATCAAATTTTGTCTCCAGTGTCCCGCTTGCCCATTTTCCCAGCTTTCAATTGCCTTAACTTCAAAAACTGACTGTTCACTTGCTGTGTAATATATCTTGCCCCACGCCAAGCACATTTTTACAGGATAATCAATGTTATTCACTTTACCTGTTTTATTGTTATGGCTGATTGATGTATTTTACCAAGAAAAGAAGAGAGAAAAGAATCTCATAAGATTTTACAGAATTACATTGATTGAATAGAATGAAATTGACCGGACTTGGATTCCATCGGAAGAATAATTTAATGAAGGAGCAGTTGTGAAAGACTCAGGTCCAAGCTACAACTTTTCTTCCCATCAGAAACGAAGCACGATCTTTGGTAGTAAAGTTTTCACAAATGAATTCCTGCTATTCTCACTTCCCTTGGAAACAAAGGCACACAGAATAGTTACAATAGTCAGGGCTCTCTGCAGGAGACATGCTAAATTTCCAATGATGTTCGCTCAGCATGTATGAAAATAATCTTGTAAAAAAATATCTCCAGGGCCTTTGCACACCCCTATGTTGCAGATCATTTCTCACAACCAGCAAATGGCAAACTCAGGCGTGCACACACCTCCTCCTCCTCCGTTCAAACATTTAATGTCAAAAGCAGAAATTTTACCAAACACAAAAATTTAATACTGAGTTATTAAGTAATAAAATCTTAAAATGACAAAAAATCCAACTGACTTGCTTTCTTCTATTTTGCAATATGGTGAATGGATTTCTTTAGTAATTCAGGATCTACCTATTACATTTGTTGGAGTCAGTGAGTGTTTCAAAGCGCAGTATAAATAATCTGGATCAGAGATGCAGCAAGAAGCCTTAATAACATGAAATCCATCTGCAAGTGTTTGCTTATATGAGAGGCTAATTGCTTGATGGACTGTTACACAAATTGGCTCTGTGTGCTGGGTATGTGTCTTATTTCTGACAAAGGAGATGAGTTCTTATGTAGGTCCCTTATCACGTGTGACAAACATGTCACTTTTCATATAGGTATATCCTACTGCGGCATGGGACGCATACAAGCATTTTTCTGTACATACCTTCTCTAGAAAGCCAGCATCAATTTTGTGCATGCTGTGTTGTTCTATAACATCTGCACTCTGTGAACCCGTATATTATCCAGAAACATGGTGCTCCTTTCTTTCTTTACTAGTTACTTATACTCCTCAATATCTTACATTAATAAACTTTGAATGACCACATATACCATATTATATATATATATATAATATATATATAATAATATATATAATATATATATATATATATATATATATATATAGATATAATATATATTCAAAAAAGTAACTTCATATTTTATGTTGAATATACAGTATCATTTATACAGATGCACATTCTAGTGTCTAAAAATATGAGTAGGTCGCAGGGAAATGATGAAAATAGGGATTTGATCAAATCCCTAAGGGAGATGATCAAATCATGGAAGATGTTAAAATAAAAACTTTGTGGGGTGATTTCCCTAATGAAAGTCAGTGATTTGATCAATAACCTGAGCTATTTTAGTGAAGAGATGAATCATCTCCCTTAGGAATGCAATGTCAATCAGCTGCCTCTAAGGCAAGCAGAATATTGGAATGTATGAATCCCTATTTTCATCATTTCCCTGCGACAAATACATACAGTAGATGTCTGCAAAGTTGTAAATATCCTCGTAGGGAACAAATATATAATAGAATCATAGATAAATTAAAAAAACATAAAAAGAGCAAAGATAACAAAAACTACTTACTAGGTGGTACTAAATACCTGTCTGCCTATCCCATATCTATCCCTTGCCATCACTGAACTACTGGAGATCTTGCAGAACTCAAAGATCCTCATTTCATTTATGCATGTACTTATACAGCAGTGTCACATTATTATTATTTATTCTGACTACCTCCTACTTTTGACATTGACAGCACATACTTCATTAAGGAAGTCAGGTGTGTCGTAAGCTGTCTTGGTGGGTAGCTAAGCTGTGTAATAAGTTGTCTGTACACATGTCCCTCGTTGGGTAAAGGGGCAATTTATCGTAGTTGCAAAAAGGGATAATTTTTGGCTTTCAGGCCAAGAGTGGCAGTATTTCTATAACTGTGCAGTTTGTGAACTATTCATGTGCTGCTGTGGTGAAAGTGTATTGTGCGTGGAAAAATTGCACCTTTGTGAATGAGTGACATGAAAACGGTCATTGATGCCATTGATGTGACAGGTAAGCATCAACTATTAAGGTGCACGAGAGTGGCCCAACACTGCTGATGTGGGTGGGCCCAATGCTGATGTCGATGGTGCCAGTAATGATGGAGTGGGCCAAGTGTGGTTGTAGGTGGTGCCAGTACTGTTAAAACATCAATTGATATAATAAATTGGCTGAGGGTAGAAATGGTCCAAGCCAAGTTAAATTAATGTGAACAAGGCTCCAGGCCCTGATGGTTTACACCTAAGAGTCCTTAAAGAGCTCAGCTCCGTTACTTCTGTGCCTTTGTACATGATATTTAGAGATTTTTTGGTGACTGGTATAGTGCCAGGAGACTGGCACAAGACAAATGTGGTTCCCATCTTCAAAAAGGGTTCTAGGTCTTGCCCAGGTTATTATAAATTTAAGGGCTTGTCCCCATGGCCCAGGTTTTCAGTCGAATTTACAGACGTTTTTTCGGATTTGAAAGCTGTCTGTAAACTGACTGTCAACCTTTTACATTGACTGTAACAGAAAATCCGTGCAACAATCCCCACTGCACAGATTTTCCGTTCTATGGTTTACTACACCACCAGCGGTCTGAAAAACTTAGAACATGTTCATTCTTCGGCCTGGTTTTTGGGCGGAACATGAACATGTGGGTACGAAGGGAGATGGCTTGAATCCGCAAGCCACGGACAGAAGCTACCCCTCTGCGTGCCAAAAAAAGACAAAATACCGGTCGGGATTTCCCGACCGTTATTTGGTCTTTGCCGTGTAAACGCACCCTAACATCTATTGTGGAAAACTGCTAGAGGAGCTCATAAGGGACTATATACAGAAATATGTGGCAGAATACAATATTATAAGTGATTTGAAGCATGGTTTTACTAAGAACAGTTGTCAGACCAACCTGATCTGTTTTTATGAAGAGGTGAGTAGAAGTCTGGATAGCGGGGCGGCTGTGGATATAGTGTTCTTAGACTTTGCAAAGGCGTTTGACACTGTTGCTCATAAGCGTCTATTGGGTAAAGTCTATTGGGTTAGAAATAACAGTTTGTAACTGAATTAAAAACTGGCTATCTGCTCCTACTCAAAGAGTGGTGGTAAATGATTTCTACTGTGAATGGTCCCCGGTTGTAAGTGGTGTACCCCAAGGCTTAGTACTGGGTCCTCTTTTATTCAATGTATTTATTAATAATATAAGAATTAATAGCACTTTTTCCATTTTTGCAGATGACACCAAGTTATGTAGTTTAGTGCAATCTATGTAAGATGTTCATAAATTGAAAAAAGACCTGGACATTTGGGCATCCACTTGGCAAATGAGGTTCAATGTGGATAAATGTAAAGTTCTGCATCTTGGTACTAATAATCTGCAGTCATTATATGTCCGAGGGGGGGGAAAAACTGGAAGAATCACTTGGTGTTCTTGTAGATCATAGACTACAGAACAGCATGCAGTGTAAATCAGCTGCCTCTAAGGCAAGCAGAATATTGGCATGTATGAAAAAAGGACTTTTACCACTGTATAAAGCATTGGTGCAGCCACATTTGGAATATGCTTGTCAGTTCTGGGCTTCAATTTATAGAAAGTATGTAGTAGAGCTAGAGAGAGTGCAAAAATGAGCAACCAAACTAATAAGGGGAATAGATCATCTTAGTTATGAGGAGAGGTTAAGAGAACTAAACAAATTTAGTATATACAGTGGGTATGGAAAGTATTCAGACCCCTTTACATTTTTCACTCTTTGTTTCATTGCAGTCATTTGGTAAGATCCAATTTTGCTCATTAATGTACACTCTGCACCCCATCTTGAAAGAAAAAAAACAGAAATGTAGATATTTTTGTAAATTTATTAAACAAGAAAAACTGAAATATCACATGGTCATAAGTATTTAGACCCTTAGCTGTAACACGTATATTTAACTCACATGCTGTCCATTTCCTTCTGATCCTCCTTGATATGGTTCTACTCCTTCATTGGAGTCAAATTGTGTTTAATTAAATTGATTGGACTTGATAAGGAAAGGCACACACCTGTCTATATAAGACCTCAACCTCACAGCTCACAGTGCATATCAGAGCACATGAGAATCATGAGGTCTAAGGTACTTCCGAAGGAGCTCAGAGACAGAATTGTGGCAAGGCACAGATCTGGCCAAGGTTACAAAAGAATTTCTGCAGCACACAAGGTTCCTAAGAGCACAGTGGCCTCCATAATCCTAAAATGGAAAATGTTTTGGACGACCACAACTCGCCATCCAGCCAAACTAAGTAATAGTGGAAGAAGAGCCTTTGTGAAAGAGGTAAAGAAGAACCCCAAGATCACTGTGGCTGTGCTCCTGAGATGCAGTAGGGAGAT
Organism: Phyllomedusa bahiana; assembly: GCA_025379985.1. Taxonomy (NCBI): domain Eukaryota; kingdom Metazoa; phylum Chordata; class Amphibia; order Anura; family Hylidae; genus Phyllomedusa; species Phyllomedusa bahiana. Next base: position 110,886 of record JAODAL010005318.1, on the reverse strand, counting down.
GGGAGAAAGTTCCACAAAGGCAACTATCACTGCAGCCCTCCACCAGTCGGGGCTTTATGGCAGAGTCTGCCGACAGAAACCTCTCCTCAGTGCAAGACATATGAAAGCCCGCATACAGTTTGCAAAAAAACACATGAAGGACTCCGACACTATGAGAAATAAGATTCTCTGGTCTGATGAGACAAAGATTGAACTTTTTGGTGTTAATTGTAAGCGGTATATGTGGAGAAAACCAGACACTGCTCATCAACTGCCCAATACAATCCCAACAGTGAAACATGGTGGTGGCAGCATTATGCTATGGGGATCTTTTTCATCTGCAGGGAAAGGACGACTGGTTGCAATTGAAGAAAAGATAAATGCAGCCAAGTACAGAGATATCCTGTATGAAAACCTCTTCCAGAGTGCTCTGGACCTCAGACTGAGCCGAAGGTTCATCTTCCAACAAGACAATGACCCTAAGCAGACAGCTAAAATAACAGAGCAATGGCTTCAGAACAACTATGTGACTATTCTTGACTGGCCCAGCCAGAGCCCTGACCTAAACCCAAATGAGCATCTCTGAAGAGACCTGAAAATGGCGGTCCATCAACGTTCACCATCCAACCTGAGGGAACAGGAGAAGATCTGCAAGGAAGAATGGCAGAGGATCCCCAAAGCCAGGTGAGACAAACTTGTTGCATCATTCCCAAGAATATTCATGGCTGTAGTAGCTCAAAAGGGGGCTTCTACTCAATACTGAACAAAGGATCTGAATACTTAAGACCGTGTGATATTTCAGTTTTTCTTGTTTAATAAATTTGCAAAAATATCTACATTTCTGTTTTTTTCTTTCAAGATGGGGTGCAGAGTGTACATTAATCAGCAAAAAAATGAACTTTTTTGATCTTACCAAATGGCAGCAATAAAACAAAGAGTGGAACAGTCTGAATACTTTCCGTACTCACTGTTAATGGTCCCTACAAAAAGTATGGAGAAAAGTTATTTCATGTAAAGCCCTCTCAAAAGACAAGGGGACATTCCCTTCATCCAGAGAAGAAGGGATTTAATCTTCAGAGGAAAAAAGCCTTCTTAGCGATGAGAATTGTGAATCTGTGGAATAGTCTGCCTGAGGAACTGGCCACAGCAGGAACAGTTGAGAGTTTCAAGAAAGGCTTAGATAACCACTTACTACTAAATAAAATTCATAAATATGTAGCTGTATAAAATATCTAGATCCAGTCTGATGGCACCTTTGGGATCAGGAATGAAATCTTCCCTAGGGTAGATTGGTTCTAGCCTTTTGTATTTTAAAGCCTTCATCAGTAAGGGAAACTAGGCTTAAACTCCTTATCTCCCTCCCTTCACCCACATTTTCCCACCCTTGGTTGAACTTGATGGATATATGTCTTTTTTCAACCGTACTATGTAACACTCTACAATTAAGCAGCTCACCACCAAAATAAACCAGGGGGCTGCCAGGTGTGTATCTAAAACAACTGTTTAGTGAACCCTACTGCACATGGAGCTCCAAAGTAGACAGATGGTCACTGAATTTCTGCTAACAAAGTGGAATCAGCAGAAAAGGCTTACGTTTTCACGGCAGTACTAGAATCGGACCTCCGCTGATTGGCAAATGGCTGCATTCTCTGATGAGTCGTGTTTACTGCTTCATGGATGGATAGAGACATGACAGGTGAGAATCATCAGAGAACAAATACCCTGCAATCCTAGCTAGAATAACACAAGCTGATGGCAATATTATGGTCTGGAGAATGTTTTTGTGCCATTACCTGGGCACACTTAACCATGTGGAAGACACTCTCAAACAATTTGAGTATAAATCCATCCTTACAGGTCACGTACACCCACACATGCTTATTGTCTTCCCAGGGGCGAAAGGCATCTTCCAGCAAGACAATTCAAGATGTCACATGGCTAAAAATGTCTAACATTGGTTGGAAGAGCATGACCAAGACTTCCAAGTACTACCCTTGCCCCCCTAATTCCCCAGACTTGAACCAAATTAATCTTCTGTGGAACCACCTCAATTGTCATATAAGTATGTGATGTCATATAAGTATGTGAGAAATACACCAAAAAATACAACAAAAATTATACATACCAATACACATTTTTTGCAAAAAATTCCACAAAAATCGCTTGAAAAAAAAGCATGAATTCTATAAAAAATAAGCATGCTATTTTTGAAATGTCTGGCAAAAAAATGTTAGGCAAAATATGAGTGTGAAGCGGCTTTAAACCCAGTAAACGAAATAAAAAGGAATGGTCCTTATGCTACAACCAGATGGTCCATGAGTTTCCATTAACAAGACATCATGGGGATGTTATACACTGTGAATTTTTTTAGGTAAATACGACATCTTTATTTCATTTTCCCATTTTTTTTTTGCCAAAAATATGCAGAAAAAATGGCACAGAAGACATTGCAATTAGGAAATATTTCCTTCACTTAACTTCACTGGGTGCATTTTTCTCCAAATGGAGCATGTGCAAAGTATTGCATTCTTTCACCTAGCTTGCAACATTCATTCCATTTTTTACATTACAAATTGCAAATCATATGATTTAAAGATAAATTATTACATGCTATTATCCATGGATCACATAATTTGTTGTGGGAAAAACTAAGCAGAAAAATGTCACAAAAATTCAGGTACTAAAATGCACACAACATGGTATTTTTAGAGGTGTTTTTAACCCCCCAAAAATGCCACATTAAAGTGTGTGTCAAGGAGGCCTCAAGGTTTACATAGGTGTAGATCTATTTAAAGACATCAGAAAACTGAGCTTCTTGAGAAATTGATGTACAGTCATGAAAAAAAGAAAATACATCCTCTTTGAATTCTAAGGTCTTACTTATGAAGCCATATTAATAATAAAAAAAAATCTAATCCTTAGATGATCCTAAAATTAGGTAACTGCAATCTAAGATTTTTTTTCTATTATATCCTTATATGTAAAATCATAGAATCATCTTTCTTTTTCTCGTGACAGTAGATATGGTACCAAAGGATAAAAAGGATATTTACTGGTGTATGAGGATAGTTACCGAGATTTGCTACAAATTTGTTAGAAGACGTAGATTAGCGTAATAGGACGGTTTGCCTGCATAAGTAAATCTAAAACATATGTAGACTTTGGTTTTAAGATGTTCATAAGTAGTAATGGTTTTGGTCATTTAAATTGGGCCATAATGCATATTACATGGAACCGTAATGTAGACTACAACGGCATTTGCTTAGGACCCCAATTGACTTCATTCAACCTAAATCTGACTGTGGCATGGTCATCATCTGCATATCAAGTAATAACTGCTTACAAACTAAAAAAAATGCATACTTGTTAATTTATTAATAAAATCAATACAGTTATTCACTTGTTATATATCATAATGTATAGAATGAGATTAAAAAATGTGTGATCTGCCATTGCAAACTTACTGTCTGCTCAATGACTACATCGTTATCTCCAAAGCCACCCTTTAGTCACTTTGTAACATTGTATTAAGCTATCACACTTTTAGCAATGCTCTAATATGTGTGAACTCTCCTTACAAGCAGTGATAGTTTTACACATTAGTAGTTTGTACAGAGACTAGAAATCACTATTTAACAGTACTGAATACAGATAAGTACAATGTTAAAAATCCCTGTAAAAGTGACACAATATATTAAAACAATAAAAGTTATGAGAACAGTTATCACAATAAATTGTATATCGTTACAAACTGTTTGGTAGTCATTACATGTTTTCATGTGGCCACTAGAGGTACAGTTTGACTTAAGTCTGTTTTATCCCATGCTAAGCAAGCAGTAGAAAACCTTACCTTGGATGAAAAAAAAGTTGCCCTAAATTTTAGCTGGCGCATAGTGCACTAGACATAACACTTTTGATTGCGACAAGAATGCGCCAAAGTTTGGTGCAAAACTGCCATACAAATCCATAACATGGCTGAGATAAGGTCAGTGCATAACACTCTTTCATATGTTCTTTCATAATCTACACTTCTCAATTTAGAACTGGCGTGTTTCATACATGTCACCCCTAAAGTTTGCCATGGTTGCTCTGCTTTCTCTCTGCACTTATACACAACCTAAATGATTCTCTCCCTGACTAATTTCTTGTCTTTTCTCCCTATATAAAGTCTGTATGAGCTGTCCATCTTGGATGCTCTCCATCATTCTCAATGCTGATCTGCCATGCATATTTCTAACATTGAGAGAAGGTAGTGGAGAGCACAGAGCCCTTAAGCAGTTGGAGCAAAACTCTGACAAATTTATTTGAGATTTAGCAGCAATAGCAGATAGGTGAATGACTTACACAAACTGTATAGAAGAAAAATGTTGGGGAATTTTTTAAGGAAACATTTTTTTAAAAAGTTACACTGCATTGAGAAAGCAAATAAATAATAAAAAGTCAGTGAAAATGTGGCCATACCTTTTAGACTGTAACTTACCTTTTAGCCATGTATCTTAATGGGGTGTTCTCACCATGCTGTTTCACAGAGCCACAGCCAGCTTCAGCCTCCCACTTTCTATAACAGCAATTGGCATATTAGCTCTGCTATTCCTAGCTGAGCCTGTTACAGTGACATGAGTGCAAGAGGTTCATAAACTGTACGGCACAAGACTACATAGCTCTATAGGGTTAACATACAGTAACATAGATAAACAAGCGCCTGTGCTAGAGATAAGAATCAGCTGGGATTGACATTACCATGGTTAGAAAGGGCTGCTGAATCAAAAAGGAACAAAGACAGTTGGTTGGTAACCTACAGAGTATTATGTCTAAGAGTAGTAGACAAAACCTACCGTATCTCCTAAACAGAGCAAAATCAGAAAAGCAATGTATTTGGTCTTCATTTACCCTTGCCTAAATATTAAAAGGTAATCATTGTTTGAAAACTTTACCAGGTAGACTACATGATGACAATAGCAATTTACTGAAGAAATTACTTTATTTAGAAAATTGAACAAGCAAGAATTTCCTATACGGTATGTTGTTTGAGAAATAAATGGTGCCCCTGTTACTTTTCAAAATAATTATATACAAATCATGAAATATTTTATCAGTTCTACTGTACCAATACATGCCTATGTAAGCTGACTATTCAAGAGGTTGTCTCATGAAGTCTATCAGGACTCTTTTATAACATAGCTGGACATTCACTAAGTAAACAGAAATGAACCTAGGGTATGTTCATATGGCATATTCAGGCTTGGACTGGCCCACGGGGGAATAGGGGAAACCCCCAGTGGGCCCCTGTGCAATGTAGACCTGTAGTTCTTTTTTTCTTTTAACTGCATATACATCCTCAGAAGAGGCAAAAAAGCAGAGAAAGAGGCAAAAAGCAAGAGGCAGAGTATAGGAGGCATAAACTGCCATTTACAGTAGCTGTAGAGTGGCCCCTAAAATAAACTCCACCAGTGGGCCCAGAAACATCTCAAGTGGTGGTCCCCTAGAATCAATTCCACCTGTGGGCCTTAAACACCCCAGCCAAAACTGGGCATATTGGCGTATTGGAGCATACATTGGCACGTATATGCTCCTAATTAAGCCCTGCAATTATGGTAAAATTATATCCAGCACTCACTGAGTGTTGTGTAAAATCAACGTAGTTGTGCAGAGAACGATCATTTTATAATCGCATTTCTTGGCGTTTAATGTACATCTTTAAAAAGAAGTGATCTGTCACTTTTCAGGCAGTTATGTGCTGAGTAATAAAAATGTATAGGAGGCAGAGAATTGCATCAGGTCATAGCGTGTTGGAAGTATGAACTTGCAAGTTCACATTTCAAACAGCACTAACAAAGACATACCTGTGTGCGCCGAAATACACCATGTGAACATACCCTTACCCCTGCGCTTGTCGGTCTGCAAGACTTTCTGCAGCTCCTGATACTAGCAGTCTTGTAAAAAAAATTATTTCATAGAACCCAGGTTTTGATTTTTCTTGAATTATTTTAATTTTTAGGGCACTGGTGGCTAATGTGTGTGGATCAGATAAGTTAGTCATTCAGGTAAGGGGCATTTCTTTAGCAAACAGATCAGTGGGCAAAGGTTATTTTTACAATCAGCTGCCTTACAATCAGACACCAGTCTGGGCTGAGATTTGCAGTTACAATTAAACACTCTATTGCAAATTAGATTTATTTGCAAAGTTTACAAACTTTCTGCTGTTTTCAAAGAAAAAAACAAACAAACAAAACAAGAACAATTGAAATAGTAGCTCAACAAAGCTAATATAACAAATGTTATTTCCAACTAGACCATAAAATGCCCTTTTTAATGATCACTCAAGTCCATGACAAGAGTCTTTAACACTTAGTAAAGCACCTTCTGCTGTTATGACCTGCTGCAAATGTGATGTATATCCAGACATCAGCTTCTGGCAGTGTTCCTAAGGAAGCTTCGCATTTTTACCGCAATTTGCCATGGTTTTACGATGCAATAATTTAATGTATGGTTTTTACAGGTGAAACACATTTATCTTATATGTTTCACCTATAAACATTGCCTATCCAATTATGGTATCTCAAAAACTGCAGTAAAACATGGTATGGTTAAATGCATTAAAAGGGGCATTTTGTGTTGAGTTTGGAGAAACCATTTGTTAGGATGTATTCACACAGTGCAGTTGTGTTGCAGTGAAAACTCATAAAAACCATATGCTTTTTTAATGCACAGCTTCACATTAATTAGCTATACAGGTTTTACAGGTGAAACTAAAATAAATCTGTTTAACCAGTAAAAACTGCTAAATTACTGTATCATGAAACCATGGCAAACCACAAAAAAATACACATGGTTTTTCCGGGTGCAGTTTTGATGCACTTTTCTTATTGCCATAACACAACTACAATTTGTGAATATACCTTCACATTAGTTGTGTAGAGCTTTTTATACTATTCTTGTTTTTTTTTTTTTTTTTGCAAACAGCTGAAAGTTAGTGAATTTACAAGTAAATCTAATTTGCAGTGGGGTTTAACAATGTTGATTTCGTTGCATACTCCTTTCAATTTTGATTGTAATATGTTGGAGGTTATGATCAAAAGGATGTGAGAATTGTTGAAGGAATTACTAGGATATGCTTGTGTATTGTTTGTGTTTAATGTTCCATCAAAAATGTTCCCATGGACATAAACTAAAGTCAAATCATTAAACCATAGACCATCACATATATACAGTGGTTCCTTAACAATCAATATCAATTGGATGACCATTATGTTGAAGACATTGAAAGTTTCAACCAAAACTCTATGAAAAACTGGTAATTGGTTCCAGAGCCCCAAAACAGCACCCGATATATTGCAAAATGAAGGTTAAAGAAAAACACACAGATAACTAATACAGATAGATCAAGTCCTTACTTATAACATCAGAAAAAGCTGCTACAAAATATGGGGATAAATAAAAGAAGAAAAATAAAAGTAAACCACAGCACACCCTGTGTGGCAAAGCAGATGGACAGATAAAGGCAATTTACACTAGCAATCTACTAACCTATATTTGTTGTGCAACAAAACCTGGAGGTACAACTCTCCACGGGGGTAATGCCTTGGAGCCACAAGGGCTTTAGAAAGGAGTTATACAGCAGCTTCTTGCCATGTCTAATTACCATGGCTCCGGTAATTGAAACGATACAATGACCCTGGCCAAATGCTGGTCAGGAGCAACCTAGGTGGCTGGTGAACATGCAACGCTCGGAACCCAATTGAAAGCAAAAAATGACGTTACTGGGAAATAACGCTTTGGCTTCATCAAGTTTCCATGCTAATAGTACATTTAGCGCTCCGGACCATGTGTCATGAATTTGACTTGCAATTATCTAGCATATGCTAAGTTATGCAGATTCTTGTTATGTAACAGCATTGTTACTGATTTGCTAATGTTCATCATTTTGTTAGTATTTTATAAATCCACCTTTAGCTTTCTACACTGCCTGAATCCTTCTGGGCTCGGGATCAGATTCAAGTATGGGCAATACACTACGTGGAAATCCCTAAAGAAGCATTTATGCTATCTATCATACATGAAAAAACTTTGAGACTCTCGGTTCACATATTTTGCTCAAAAGATGTTTAAGCTGCCCACGACTTTCAACGTGATCTCAAAATCGGGCAGTCCTATCCTATCTTTACCTCTCAATCGAGCCAATCATGCCTCTCGCTGGGTCAACCGACCTCCATTATTCAGAGAGAAAAAAATAAAAAACACCCAACCTGCAAGCTGCCCTTCTTATGACAGCCTGTGACAGGGGGGCGGGGACAAAAAACCCAAAATGGAAGCCCCCCTTCCTTCCATATGGGTTTAAAATCAATTACACCAATATAACGTATTTTTTCTGCAACCCCAAAAACTTTCGAAAAAACGTAGCAAACCTGGGTGCCACGGGCGGGGCTGCAGGCAACATGAAATTTATACAGTACGCACACAGACCGCCGCCAGGGGCACATTTTGCAAAAAAGGGAAATACACACGGGGAAATCCCTAAAAAGCATTTATCTATCTTCATACATGAAAAAATTTTGAGACCTCTTTTCCTTTTTTGATCAAAAGATGTTTTACTGCCCCGCTTTAAACGTAAATCTCAAAATCGGGCATTTTCTATCCTATCTTTCCTCTCAATCGAGCCAACGGGCCCTCCGCGGGGTCTACCGCCCTCCTTTATTCAAAGAAAAAAATAAAAAAACACCCAACCTCAAGCGGGCCCTCTTATGACAGCCTGTGACAGTGGGGGGACAAAAACCCCAAAATGGAAACCCCTTCCTTCCCATATGGGTTAAAAAAATGTACACCAATAAAACGTATTTTTTTGCACAAAAAACATTTCTAAAAAAACGTATAAAAACCCTGGGTGCCATGGCGGGGGCTGGGCACACATGTAATTAAACAGTACGCACAAGACCGCCCCCAGGGCACATTTCTGCAAAAAGGCAAAACACTAGGGGAAAACCCCCTAAAGAAGCATTTAGCTATTTTTCAACATGAAAAAACTTGCCCCACGAGAGGCCGATTGGCTCGATTAGGGGGTAAAAAAGGGGATGGGCTGCCCCGATTTTGAGATCAGTTGAAAGTCGTGGGCATTTTAAAAACATTTTTTGATCAAAATAGTGAACCAACCCAAATTTTTTTCACGATTAAAGTATGCTCGCCCAAAATTGTTCCCAGTTCTTTTACACGTACCACTGTTGGTGCATACGGGTCATCACTTGGGTACAAGCACAGTTTTTCTTCAACCTCCCCAAAAGTGTTCTTTTGGGTTGGGGCTGGGGACTGTGAGGAAAATCCAGCAACTTTTACTTCTTTGTTTTTGAACCATTTTCTTCCCAACCTGAGATGCTTGGGTTGTTGCCCCGGGGGAACACTATGTCGTCCTTTTATCCCCAAATCTCAAGTGTAAAAGTAATACTTGTAGATACTCAAATATAGCTACACTGACACCACCATTGATCCTGGTCAAGTATCCAACTTGGCTGTGAAACAACCCCATATAATCAAACTTCCTCCACCCAACCTTCAATTTATTGATCCTTTAGACCCCTTTTCCTATAATTCTTCCAGACCCATTTGCCCCCAAAACAGAATTGTTTTTTGATTTTTTATTCATCATTCAAAATCACCAGTTTCCAATTTTCTACTTTCCTATTTTTGTGCTCTTTTGCAAACTCGTGTCGACGCTTTTTATGACGAGATTGAAGTCGAGGCTTCTTTATCTCTTTTTCGGGCCCTCATTCCAGACTTGTGTAATCCGTGTCACATGGTGCTTGCATGGATGTCTGTGATCTCACTATTGTGAATAGAGAGGGCGAATTGTTTCAAACAAGGGGAATTCGTTTTAAAATTTTCAAAAAACTTCGGTTCTGAACGAAGTCCGGAAGTTGGGGGACTTCGCGTGAACGAAGGGGCTTTTGATTGATAAAATGGCTGAAGCACATGGCTTACATGGGGAAAAACCTGGGGGGAAGGAGGCATAGCCTGCATCAGTGCGGGAGAAAAGCCAATCAGAGACCGGGGGGTTCTGTGACGTCACCGCACTATATAAGTCCCGGGCGGCGGGGAGCTAAAACCGCCTCACTGAAATGTTTGGGGGAAGGTGCTCCGGGGGTGTTTTTGATAGTATATAAAAAACTCATTTTTTTCATGTTTTTTGTGGGTGTCTCACTTGTCTCAGAGACTGCTCTCTTATGTTCTTTCTGTTTTTTTGGGGTTTTGGGATCAAAACCATGTGTGCCACTGCAGCTGCATATATTTTTTAATGCTACTGCTCCCCAGACATTGAATATCCGGGGGGTCTAAGCCAGTTCCTTTTGTATTATTTAAAGAAACAGCGTTTTTACAACCCCAAATCCCACTATTTTTGGCTGCTAAATTCTTTGCCAATTTACATCCAGGGTTAATTAACTTTTTTCTGCTGTGTGGTGACAAAAAGAAACCTTTTATTTCACCGGCAAAAAAACATTTCTCCTGTAGCATAATTCACAAGCGAAATTTAAATTTCAATTTTACTTTTAAATGTTGCGTAGAAAACACCCATTGTAACCGCTAAACTCTAGTTTTTGGTTGCTAAATTTTTTTTGGCAATTTACATCCGGGGTTTAAATTTAAGCGTTGTTCTTGCTGTGGTGACTAAAAAAAATGTTTATTTCACCCCCAAAAAATACATTTTTCCTGTAGAAAATTCAAAAAGCGAGGTTAATTACAAGTTTATGTCACGTTGTTGTACTGATGCCAAAAAGGATTTTTTTAAAAAACAAAAACTAAACAACACAAAAAAAAAAAAAAGGTGGCCCCTTGGGGAACGTGAAAAACAAGAAAACAAGAGTCCAGGAACAAAGCAAAAAACAAGTATATAAAAACCTTTCCCGGGCGGGGCACAACTGTCCAAGGGGAATGTCCGGGAAAAACTCAAGGAAAAAAAGCAAAAATGATTGTCCAGAAATCAGGAAAATCCAAGCCAGCCAGACCAGAGGCTGGGCTAAATAGGGGCCCTGATTGCAGAAAATACTGCACCTGGAAATGCACAAAGGCAGCGAAAAACCATCGCGGCTGGAAGGCATAGCCTTTAAAAGAACAGTTCCGGGGTTTAAATTTCAGGCAGATCATGACAACCCCCCTTTTTTGAGGGGCCTCCGGACCCTCAATTCCCCCAGGAAAAAGGGTACCACCAGACGTGGCGCTGCTGGGGACGGGATCGCCGCCAACGTGGCGCGCTGGGGGACTGGATCGCTGCCAGAAGGGGGCGTGTGGGCATGATCGCCACCAGACATGGCCGCTGGGGACTGATCGCCGCCAGACTGCCTGTGGCACTGGATCGCTGCCCGAGTGGCCGCTGTTGGGGACAGGGGCCTTTCCAGACGTGGCGGCTGGGGGCCCCCGGGTCTCCGCCAGTTTGGGGCTGCTGGGCACGGGGGCCCCGCCTTGGCGCTGCTGGGGGACGGGCTCCTCCCAGAGGTGGCGCTGCTGGGGAAAATGGGTCGCCGCCAGACGTGGGGCTGCTGGGGACTGGATCGCCACCCCGAGTGGGACGCTGGGGCGGGGGCCTCGCCAACTGGCTGCGTTCAGCAAATTAAATTTTTTAAAAAAATCCCCGGCCAAACTTTGGGCGGCCCTTTTATCCCTAAACCATTTTTATAGGCCTGAGATTTTGTCCGTTGTTTTACTGATAAAAAAATTTTATTAAAAAAAAACAAAAAAAGTACAACAAAAAAAAACAAAAAGGGGATCCTTGGGAAAATGGGGAAAAAAAAAAAACATAGAGTCCAGGAACAAAGCAGAAACAAAAAATCCAAACCTTTACCAGGGGGGACACAGACTGTCCCCAAAGGGAATGTCCCGGAAAAAACCAGAGGAGCAAAAGAAAAAACTTGGCCCCGGAAATTAGGGGTTTAGAAACTGTCAGGCCCACCAGAGCCCAAAAGGCTGGGCAAAAAACGGCCTGTTGCAGAAATACGCACGGAAAGTGCACAAAGGCATTTATTAACCACGCTGGCGGGAAGGGATAGCCTTAAAAAGAACTCCCAGGAACAAATGGAGGCAAACATACATTTTACCTTGTTTGTTGGTAAAAACACACCATTGTAACACGCTACAAAGCTGTAATTTTTTGGTTTTTTTCAAATTTTTTTTGCCAATTTCACCATGGTTTAAATTAATGTTGTTTTTGCTGCTGTGGGACTAAAAAAAAACTTTATTTTACCGGCAAAAAAGACATTTTTTCCCGTTCATAATTTACAAAAAAAGGTTTAATTTCAATTTTTCCCCTTGTTTGTGCGTAGAAAACACGCCATTTTAAAACCCCTACAAAGCCGTAGTTTTTTTTTGCTCAATTTTTTGGTAATTACATCCGGGGTTTTAAATTAACGTTGTTCTGCTGCTGTGGTGACTAAAAGAAAAAGTTTTTCACCGCCAAAAATACATTTTTCCTGTTTCTTTTTTCACAAACGAAGGGGTTAAATTTCAAGTTTTTTTTCTTGTTGGTAACGTAAAAACACACCATTGTAAACGCTACAAAAACTATTTTGTTTCTCAAAATTTTTTTGCGCAAATTTTCACCCGGTGAAAAATTAAAACTTGTTCGCTGCTGTGGGGGACTAAAAAAAACGTTTATTTCAGCGCCCCAAAAAATACAAATTTTTCCTGTAGCAAAATTTACAAGCGAAAAGGGTTTAATTTCAAGTTTTCCTTTTTTGTGTAGCGTAAAAAAAAACCATTGAACACCTACAAAGCTCATAGTTTTTTTCTGCTCAAATTCTTTTCGCAATTTACTCCAAAGGGTTTCTAAGCATTTTTCTGAGTTGTACTCATAAAAGAAACTTTGTTTTTTACCGCCAAAAGAAGAAATTCTGTAGGGTAATTTCATATCCGAAGGTTTTAAATTAAAACCCGTTTGTGCTTTTATAGTCAGTAAAATACACAGATTTTTAAACGGCACATACAAATCAATTTTTCCCTGCCCATTTGTGGACGCAATTTTTTCCAAGGTTTCCCAAGATTTTAGTGGGGTTTTTTGGAGTCAAATACAGGGTGGTATTTTTCATAAAAATATCTCATCAAACTTGTCTTTTCATTTTAGAACAAACAGTATGTCAAAACAAGGGGTGGCAGGCTCTTCCCCTGCGAGTGGCAGAGGAAACAAACTTTTTCCATCCCCAGGTGAAAGCACAGCAAGGGGACGTCGCAGAAAGGGGTCATTTGGGTTTGGGGCCCAAAAAAACTCCCGCTGTCATCTAGCGGCTTTGGGGCAAAATAGAAACCCAAGGGGTTTCTTGTTTGGTTGACTGGTCATCCATTTCCTCCAAGGAACATCTGACAACTCCAGCCAAGAGTCGGGGGGAAAAGGTCAGAAAAACCAAACCCTTAGTTGGGGGGGCCCCGGGGAAGGGGTAAAGGGGCCCTCCCCTTTTCCCTAAAACCCACCTCTGTCCCTTTCCGGTTCCCTCACCCGGGGTTTCTACTTTTGGGGGGGGCCCTGGGCTAAAGGCCACTATATAGCGGGGTTTAAACAATTTGAGGAGGGCAGTCAGCAGCTATTTTGGCAGGGGAAGAAATGGGAAAATTTTCCCCTGCTTTTTGGGCAGTATGGGGAAAAAGTATAATTTTTAGAGGGGCAGGGGAGGTCATGTTGTGGGGGGTCCCCCTTGCTTCCAAGCCCGGTGTTGAGGACCACAGTGAGAGAAAACACAAATAGATAAAGGGATGTAGCGACCGAATTTGGGGGACCCCGGGTGAGGAAGCGTTTCCCATCATCATAAAGGAGAAGAGGGGTCAGCTTGCGCGGCAGGAAAGCGGCGCAGCCAAAAAGTTTTTTTGGGTGGCCGTGGTCAGCAGGATAGCAAGCAGTGGGGAGGTTGGGCCAAGCAGCCAGGGGGAAAAAAACCCCGCTTCGCGGGGTCCAAGAAAGTGCGGCAAAAGGGGTTTCAGCGAGGCAGCGCGCGAAGCACTAAAGTGCGGAGATTGGCGGTAAAATCCGATACCCCGGCCCGGTGGGGGCTTTTCCCTTTTGCAAAGACCCCGGGAGGAGCCGAAATTTGGGTATATGTAAAAACGGGGGGGGCCAAGGAAAATAAAGCTGGCCAGGAGCAAACCTTTTGGGGCACAGGGCCCCTGGTCAACACAGGGCAGCTTCACCACCCCGGTGGCCTGGGGGAAACGTGGCTCGGGATGTGGGGGTCCACCCTCCCAAAGCAGAAACACAGCAGGCCCAAGTGGCACGCAAATGCCATTCAGCCAAAAAAAGGGCTTAAACCACCTCGGGCAAAAGGGAGCTTTTTCCTTTTTGCCCCTTTCATCCCCCCGGGTCCAATCCCCCCTCTCCTCGTATTTGGGCCAGCGTCGTTCGGGAAGGCGATTGAAAAGGAAAACATTTTTGGTCCAACCATCCAAAGGTGCAAAGCTGACCGGGTCCTGCCAATTTTGTTGGTGTTTGCAGCCCCCCCCTTTTCCCAAAAATGGTGGACTTTTGCCCCTTCAAGAACAAAAGGGCTTGTGCCAAAACCCCCCCAAAGATGGAGGGGCCAAGCTGAAAATTTTTTTTTCCCAAAAAAAGGCAGTCCCCCACACTTCAAAAATATGTAAAACAGGGGTTGGGCAGTCCTTGAGTTTTATGGGTTTGTTCCAAGGGTGAAAGGAAAGCGGGGACGGCGGGGAGCTGTAACAAACGGTCGGGGCCCGGTACATGCCCTTTTTACGGCCCCCCGGGTGAATGTGTTTTCCGGCCCAGGACCCCCAAAAAATTGGAAAGGTGGGCCCGCCGTTTTCCCCTCCACTTTTGTAAAACTGCGGCCCTTTACCCCAAATGTCCGCCCCCTCCTCCCCCCAACCACCACCCCCCCATCTAAAGCCCCCAAAAATACGGGCTCCATCATCCACATGGGGTGGGGCAAAAGCAGTGTAAAGCGTTCTACCCTGACTTGCCTCGGCAACAAATTCACACAGGGGGGGGAAAACTGCTCCGCGTCATGCAGCAAGAAATCGAGGGTGTGGTTTTCTCCGCCGCCAACTGCAAATCGGAAAACCCTGGTGACGGGGCAATGGGAGGAAAAAATGGTGTCCGGGGCTGCAACCGGGGGAGGGATGGTCCCTTTGGGCCCTTCATGGGCCCCCTGTTTTAATTGGGGTTTTGAAAAGGTTTCCCGAAGTCTTCCACCGATCTTCAAAAGATTCTGAAAAATGGCCAGGAAACTGGGGCAGACATTTTTCCATTCCTACAAAACCAGGAAAACCCCGCGGGGAGAAAGGCCCCCCCCAACACACTTGATTGCAAATTTTTTCCCCGTTGGAAAATTCCCGCCCCACATTTTTGGACCGACTGTAAAAAAAAAAGAAAGGCCCTTTTAAATTTTTTTGATGATCCAAAGGGGACAGGAGTACCCCCTTGTAACTGTGTTTTCAGCCAGTGGGAGTCTGCTTTACAAAATGCCATTTGGGTTTAGGGCCCTTTTGGGAGGCCCGTTATTTGGGGCAGTCGCCCGGGCTACGGGATGAATAAAGTCACCCCTTTCTTCATGTCCCGGGAAAAAGAAGCTGAAAAAAACTTCTGGGGGAGGGGGCCCGGAGACGTGGCGATACAACTCCGGCCACCCTTAGTCCGGTGGGGGCTGAAAAAGGGGGAGGGAGGAGGAGGACATTGGGGGCAGAAGCATTGTTTGGTGAAATGAGTGGATTTTTTTACCCAGGTAAAAAGGAAAGGGGACGGGGCCCGCTGGGGGAGGTTAAAGGGGATTAGGAAGACGAGGCAGATACCCCCCAAGCACCGGGGCAGTTACAGTGGAGATGGAAAGGGAGGGAGCCCCCGGGTCACTTTTGCAGATGGCCCAGATGCTTATTTTTCCTGGCTTGGGGACAGCCAAAAGTCAGCATCCCGGGAGGGATGACTTTTGGGTCTCCCCCCTTTTGGACCCTCGCTACCCGGTCCAAAAAGGAGCCTTTTCCCCGCTATTGAGAGGGAGGACAAACCAAAAAACTTTAGGGAAAACCTCCGAGTCAGGGTTTGGCCCCTGGCCCCATGTGCGGCATTGTCCCTCCCTGACAGGTTGGGCCGGGGGGTTCTTCACGCTCACGTACCCCCGCCCGGGGTGCGGGGAAGGTGGGGGGGGGGGGAGCCAGTACCAGTTCCTTTAGCAGCAACCTAAAATTGGAGTCCCCTATGACAGCTTCCCTTTACCCCCCCAAAAGTAAATAGGGCAGTTTGCCACAGCAGGGACAGGAGGCTGAGCAGGGGCCCCCGGAACCCAAAAAGGTGGTGGCCCACTTGGACAGCACCTGGGCCCCCCCCATTTTGAAGATCCCCCTGGCACTGGGGAGCCCAAAAAATGGGGTGTTGGCCGCAACTTTTCCGAGTTTGCAAATGGAGGGAAAATTGTCCTGCCCCCGGGAGTATGTGGCATCAGAGGGGGTGTTCAGTGCGGGGGGGGGCCAACGTTACCCAAAGGGAAAACCCCCTTGTCCATGGGAAAAAAGTGGAAACAATGACCTTTGTTTATGATGAATCGGGTGGAAACGCCCAGGATTTCCACCCCAATGCCCTTAGGCGTCAAAACTAAATCAGCCCTGACGCCTTTACCCAAACTGTGAAAAATGAGTTGGGTTTTAAATTCCTGCCTCAGGGCCCACTAAATTTTATGCCGCCACCCCCCTGAAGCCACCCCAAAACTGGAAGTTTTTTCCATTTTGCCACCCAAAAATCTTTACCCGGGAAATGGTATTGGCCCCCCCACCTCCACACCTTTCATTGTGCCACTTTTTACCTCTTTCTGCTGCCCGCTGTTGAGGGGGGACATCCCCCAGTGTCAATTTTTTGCCCCTTTCTGACTTCATGCTGTTGGGTTCTGCGCCTTTACCTCCATTCTCTGTTTATTGTGCCACTCTTTGGCCTACTCCTGTTTTTTTTTTCCCCCCTCCAGAATGTCATTGGGGCCACTGTCTGACCCATTCGTGCTGCTGTTGATGGGCCCTAACTCCGCACTGTGTCCCTTGTGAAATCTTTTGGGCCTACTCCTGTTTTTGCCACCTCCGAATGTCTTTGCCCACTGTCTGCCTCAGCTGTGTGCTGTTTTGCCGTCAATCAGCACTGGTCTTGGGCCACTTTTGGCCTACTCCGTTTTTCCCCACCTGCAAATGCATTGTGCATCTCTGCCCTCATGCTCTGTGGCTTGCCTCACCCCCACACTCTGTCACTAATGTTGCCCCGAGCCTTTCACTTTTTTTTTCCAGCTTTCCTGCCAACTTATCGGCTACACCCGCTTGGTTTTTTGGTCGTTTTGCCCTTCTTAAGTGCCCAGGGGGAAATTTATAGGGGAACGATTCTAAGAGCGGCGGCGTCAGTGGTGTCATCAAAAACAAAAAACTTTATAAACCCCCAAAACAAGCTCCCTCTGCATATTTAAGCATGGCAAAACTTTACAGCACCCCTGAGGCTCTGTTGGAATAGTGTTTTTTAACGGGATTCGTCCCCAAGTATTGGAAACCAAAAAATTTTTGTCGGGAAATTTGGCGAGTGATGAACCAATTTTTTTAGAAAATTCGCCCACCCCTAAATTTGAAAATACAAGCCCCTCCACGCCATGTTTGTCGCCCAGGACTGATAGACCTGTGTTGGCGATGTTGTATTTTGCATGGACATCCCCTCTTGGGTTTTAAAGATTGATGGGCTTCATTTTTTATTTTCCCGCTGCTGGCCCCACCCCTGAGCAGTTTGGGAATTTTTTTTAATGAGGTGGATGATGTTGTTTTTTTTTTCTTAGGAAATCTTCTTCATGGGTCTCTTTATTCGAACCATGACCCTTTTTCTTGGTAATCAAACTAAAAAAAATGAGCTATTAAGGGTAGGAGAACATTTTGTATTTTTTTATACAGGAAGAAAAAGATTGTTTCCCCAAAAAGAAAACAGTAAAATGAAGTTACATAAAAAGAAATTTCCCGAGCTAAGCATATCTAATTAGTTGTAAGTCAAATTTATGTATAAATAACGGAGATGATTTTTATAAAAGAGGGAGTCTCACATTCAAAGCTGTAGTGGATGGTGAGATATGAAGCCTGAAAGTCAAAAGTTCAAAACATTATTTTGCTTGTTAGTGTATATCAAGGTGAATTAGTTATCTAAAGAGTGTTGTCATTTTATGTAACTCATTTAATAAGCAGAAACTGTGCATTTCCAAGTTTATTTAGACTAAGGTAACAATACATTTCTTTGATTTTGTACTCTTTAAAATCTTGTCTGCATATAGTGAAACAATCCATAATATATATTCCTGTATAAAACAAAATTACCACTGTATCTGACTAGCTAAGTCTAAGTCTGAATGCAGAATTTATTTGGTTGCCTGAAATCTTTCCATTTCTGTGCAGCTGATATGTAACTCAGGAAAAATCATTAGCATTTTGCCTGTCCCTGCAGCTCATTCTTTACAAAACTGTAGCAGGGCACTAGGGATCTGCACAAACATCAAGGGAACTGCTTATGCTTCTGCTCAGGAGGGAAGGGAGTCACTCTGAACTTCCCCAATCTGGCAGGCAGTCGTAGAGAGTGGGCTATTAGCAAGGCTGTCATCATTAACAGTACATTGTTAATTTATATTTAAACATGAAACCAGCCATTAGCACAACAAGATTCCCACTAGCTGTTTGATAGGCAACGTCGGATGTTATTGTGTGTTTAACAAGGGAATTTGAGTGACGGCTTAGTGAGGGAGCTGTCATCTTGGCATAGTAAACACACAGACCGAGGGGTGACAGCAGTACCCGCAGGGCATTATTTAAGGACAGTTACCAATGGGTGACATGGGCAGACGGGAAATGAAGCAGCCTGTAAAAGCTGGGAATATGTACTAGCTGAAGGTGAAAAGACAGCTATCAAGGACAGTTAACACAATAGCTAAAGAAATTACACAGAACCCAGCAAACAATAAAATAAAGCAACAGGCAACACAGTAAGACACTGTGCGCCAACATGCAATAATAAACATCAGGAAAAGCAGCGAGAGGTGAAGGCAAGAAGACCACAGAAAGGACAGAAACAGATGGCAATGTAGAGTGTAGTAATGAGACTGCTTATAAAAACTACAGAACGAAAACAACAATAAAATCAGCTCCGTTTCACCAAGACAGAGAAATAATGGAGAAAAGCAGCAGTGAGAGATAAAAAAAACAATGTAAAAATAAAAGAAGCAGAGACAAAGGGACAAGCGCGACAGGTGACAATCACAGGTATGAGATAAAAAGTAGACAGAGACGTACTAGACAGTCACTGATGCTAGACTGCTGGAGACTGCTGCAACTGAGACATCTCATTATGTTATCAAATAAGATGAGCTTCAAAAGCCAGAGTGGATACTATTGCTGTGGCAGACCTGACATGTCTGAACACAGACAGCCCAATTATTGCCATGAGAACTGTGTTATGTTCCATCTCCACTGTGGTGGCGCTACAGGGCAATTGAACACTTGCTGCCGAGAACATGTACAGGTTACAGCTATTCACTGTGGGTCCCAGGACACCATGGGATCAGCTTATCACCTTCTGACAAAAAGCAATTGTCTAAAGCAGACAACCTCTTTCAG
The DNA here is from genome assembly GCA_025379985.1 of Phyllomedusa bahiana. Taxonomy (NCBI): domain Eukaryota; kingdom Metazoa; phylum Chordata; class Amphibia; order Anura; family Hylidae; genus Phyllomedusa; species Phyllomedusa bahiana. The sequence goes on along the minus strand of JAODAL010005318.1, from coordinate 91,323 downwards.
GATCATGGCTTCAGACAAGACATACAAGGTATGGAACAGAGAGAATTTAAAATCCTTGTTCACACTAGTGTTTTGATTCGTATATTTCTGATTCCTATTTCATCCAAAAACATAAAAGACTCAGCCTCTCTGTGGATCTCATTACCATGCCTCTCAAGTGTCCCTCTTTTAAAGTGGTGGTCTGCCTACAGAATATATGAATGAAACATTTCTTATTTGCTCTTAAAAACTTAAAAGTAAATGGATATACAGTAAATATTATTCATCCAGTTTAGTTGAGATGTACGTCTAAAGGACAGCAGACAGCTGAATAAGTTTTGATTTATCTTGAAGAGCCATAGGTGTTACCCTTTGTTACACCTAAATGTTTGGAGGTAATCTCTAGGTGGGACGTGAGTGCAGTATATCAGTACAGTAAGAAGTTCCCATCAAGAAGGAGCCCACTAGATCCCTGCTGAGCTTTCTCCCGCAAGGCAAACCAGCCGTCGGGTAGGACCTTCTAATCAGGTACTATGTTAAATTTTGGGTTTCTATATGTACTATCCATAAGATTTGATGATTTTCAGTAAATAACCCCATTGAGGAGTCCCTGGGATTGGGACGAAATGCTTCATCTGGGGGATGTACATATATATTGGTGCTATGTGGGGAGTGTCATTTTAGCCTAGATGACTTATAACTAGGTGCTCCCGTTTCTTTGACATGTTTATTATCTGATTTTTGTATTGTTGTCTATCTCACCCTGGTTATTTATACTCCAATAGATTTAAGGGAGGAATAGGGAATTGCCAGAGGAGAGCCTGCAGGGTCGCCCTTTCTGGGCCGGGTTCTCTGCTAAGGGACAGTGACAGGTGTTATCTACAGGGAAAGTAAAAGGTTATACTGCATTGACGGCACCTTTCTTTATGGTTCTATATTAGATTTTAGAATTATTTAATTATAATAAAAGTTATGTTTTAAGGGGAATTTTTTCTTTTGGATTTCTATTTTTGACATTTATATATTCCTCATTTTTAATTTTTGGAACTTTCTAATTTTTAATCTCTAGGGAGGGCACAAAGAATAATTTTTTCTGGAGTGTTCCCTTAAGAGTAATGGCTACAGATGGCCTGTGTGTGTCATTTGTCATTTTAATCTAAACAGCCAATATAATCCTCATCAACCTATCAGTCATAGCCCTGTTTTCTTATTTTCACTGGTAGACTAGTTTCTGCTGGAATTGCCCATGAGTCATAATTTTTCCACAGAACAGTATAACATTGGCTAGGAAGTGACAGATTCTGGCCTGAACTACGACGTCTTATAGTCATGCTACAGATAATTACAATAACTTCAGAGAAGAACACATCCAGATCAAAGGTTTTCCGGCTGAAAAATATGAATATGGCTACATGTTCGGAGAACATAGTTGAGAATATGGCAAGTGTGGGTCTTCAATTCATCTTTTTGATCTGACAAGTGTATCATTATAAGCAGTCGCTTTGTTACCATCTGGTACTTTCCTATTCCCTAAAGGGATTACCTATTTCTAAAAATGAATGGCATATGCTCAGGATAGGCCATCAATGTTAGATTAGTGTTCGTCGATCAGCCAATTCAAGGGTCCGTGTCGCTTATATCCGTACTTAAAGTAGTGACCATACAAGTTCTAACAGTGATAGAGAATTGCCGATAAACATACTGTATGTTTCCAGGTAGTTCATTGTGGCAGAGACTACGTGGCATGTAGATGTCCCTGGTGCTGAGCTAAGATGAGAACTAGGCTGAAGGCATTGAGTAGTTCTATAGGAATGGACTGACAAAGGCGGAACCTCAGAAATGACGGCATAGACTGATATAGCTACAGAAAGATGTGTTGGTGGTCACATTTAGCTTCAGCTCAGCCCCTGTGAAACATACCTGAGCAGATGACTGGTGATGGCACATGGAAGCAACATTGAGAAACAGTGCTGATTCAAATATCAAGGTTTGTGTAATATCTCATTGACGTGGTATGTTGTTCTTTGCCCTGTGCATTCAGGCACTCTGGGCCACATGTATGAAAACTGTCTAGGTCTAAAATTCACCTTGTTGCACATAGCAGCCAATCACAGCGCCCATTTCATTTCATATGGTGCCCTGGAAAAATGAGAGGGGGGCTCTGATTGGTTGCTATGGGCAACAAGGGGAATTTTAGACCTAGACAGTTTTCATATATGTGGCCCTCTGTGTCGATGGCGAGATGGTGGGTTGCTGTAATTGGTGGCACCTCATGCCTTTATCTGAGAAGTGTTTGTCTGTGGCATTACAGTGGCCTTACAACTTTGTAGGAATTCACTACTGGCAGATGGTTTTGCATGGGGCACTAGTGTGCAGTGTCACGACACTGCTGTTCAGAGCAGGGAGAAGTAGTTCTGGTCCTGGGGAGATAGTGTGGAAGGTACCTGGAGAATCTGTAGTCGGCTTATAAAACTGTTAGTCCTAGACTTGCTTATCCATCCAGAGTGTGAACTGTAGGCCCAAAAGGGCTTTTTAATCTAGATAGGCATCACTAGCCTGGAGGTTTGTCCAATGTGTTTTCTCTTCTTCGGTTGCTGAACAGATGTTTATGATATCTCCAATGGCTATCCTATCGCTAACCTCTGGCATCTTCCCTTCCGCCTTTAAACATACTACTATCACTCCAATCCTTAAAAAAACAACCCTTGACCCCTCCTCTCTGTCCAACTATCGCCCCATCTCACTGCTCCCTTTTGCTTCCAAACTCCTCGAGCAGCACGTCTATCTTCAGCTGTCCTCCCACCTCTCCTCCAACTCTCTTCTTGACCCACTACAATCTGGTTTCCGACCCCATCACTCTACCGAAACCGCCTTAACCAAGGTCATCAATGACCTAGTAACTGCCAAAGCCTCACGTCACTACTCTTTCCTTCTCCTTCTAGACTTGTCCTCTGCCTTGACACTGTCGACCATTCCCTCCTGCTACAAATCCTCTCTCCCCGGCATCACGGACTTGGGTCTTTCCTGGATCTCTTCATACCTCACTGAATCGGAACATTCAGCGTCTCTCAGTCTCGCTCCACCTCCTCCCCCGGCCACTCTCTGTTGGTGTCCCCCAGGGGTAAGTCCTGGGTCTTTTATTCTTCTCTCTTTACACTCTTGGCCTCGGTCAGCTCATAGCATCACACGGCTTTCACTACCACCTGTATGCTGACAATACCCAACTCTACAACTCCGGCCCAGATGTTACCTCTCTGCTCTCCTGGATCCCAGACTGTCTCTCGTCCATTTCCTCCTTCTTCTCATCATGTCTCCTAAAACTAAATGTGGAGAAAACAGAACTCATCATGTTTCCACCATCCAACTCTACCCTTGCCCCTGATCTCTCTATCTCAGTCAACGGCTGTACACTCTCACCTGTTCTGCAAGTCCACTGCGTTGGGGTAATCCTCACTCCGCTCTATCTTTCAAACCACACACCCAAAAACCCTTACCTCTCCCTTTGCCGCCTCCACCTGAAAAAATATCTTTTCGCATCCGTTCGTTCCTCAACTTCGCCACTAAAAAAATGCTGGTCCATGCCCTTGTCATCTCCCGCATAGACTACTGCAATATCCTTCTCTGTGGCCTCCCAGCTAGCACTATTTCTCCCCTTCAAAAAATTCTCAACTCTGCTGCCCGTCTTATCCACCTCTCTCCCCGCTACTCCTCTGCCTCTCCCCTGTGTCAAAACTTTCACTGGCTCCCCGTTGCCCAGCGAATTCATTTCAAAATTGCTACCTCACCTACAAGGCTCTCCATGACCTCTCCCCTCCATACATCTCTGCCTTAATCTCCAGATACCTCCCCTCACGCAATCTCCGCTCCTCACAGGACCTTCTTCTCTGTTCTCCTCTTATCAGCTCCTCACATAACCGTCTCCAAGACTTCTCCCGTGCTTCCCCCACACTCTGGAACTCACTGCCCCAACACATCAGACTCTCCTCCACTTTCATCAGCTTCAAAAGCAATCTGAAAACCCATTTCTTCAGGCTTGCCTATAACCTACAATAACCCTTCTGCCACTACACCCTCCACAAACATGTCTGCCCCTACCTTCTGTCTCTTTCCCCCTCCTTGTAGATTGTAAGCCCTCGCGGGTAGGGTCCTCTCTCCCTCTGTCGTGCCAATTGTCATTCATCACTTATCATTGTACTCGTTTGACTTACGTTATGTATGTAACCCCCTCGAATGTACAGCGCCCTGGAACCAATGGCACTTTAAAATAAATAATAATAATAATGTCCCATAATTTTTTTCCAAATGGAAGGCTGTGCATGACAAAGGTTTTAAGGATAACAATGCAAGAATATTAGTCACGGTAAGCACTAGGCAAAAGACAGTCACTAATTTGCCTTCTGTGTTTCTTTAAGTGAAGTAAAATAGAACTCATACAACCCTTTAGTTTCCCCCTGTAACAATGCCAGTCAGATGGTTGGGAATAGCATTGAATGCCACAGGTTGAGCCCCCTCCAGTAGCGACAAACAGCAAATTCTGGCCACAGTGTTTTTGCCCTTTAAAAACAAAACACAAACAAATTTTGCAAAAACTCAACCAATAAGGCACCCAAATGATGGATATGAATCAAGTCTTGCAGTCCAGACTGATTTTCACAATTTTGCAGGCTTTAGAGTTGTAATCTCCATGTTTTTCTTGCGTATTCAGAATTCACAGAACTTGCCATAGTAACTTGGATTTTGGAAAATGTCATCTTTAGATCAGACACTATACAGTAATCTGATGTAGAAGAAATGTACAGTCCAACTAGATTTTAGAACCTCAGAGAGACTGTCAGGGTGGTTTCACACATAAGGGCAGACTTGCTAATTCTGTCTAAAAGTTAGACCATGTAAATTTAGCCCTGGCAGTCACAGATCACATTTTTCTTTTGCAGAATCCGTGGCAGAAGTCTGGGGCGATAACCTTTCGTCCATGGGTTTTCACTTTACATCAGTTTTAGAAGTGGGTTTGGCCATGAATTAGCCCCATTTTAATGCAGCTAATAGGTGTTGTGTCTGCCTAATGTGGAATCCGATTGGATATTACATTATAGAAATGACGTTTCTTCTGTTTTTTCTGTATGTTGAATTAGAAGGGTAGAGATTGTATTTATAAAAATACTCAACTTATGGTGATCATTCCTATTCATATCTATTAACATATATGAATGTTATATATATGGCGAGATGTTTATATATTATATATATAATATATATATATATATATATATATATATATATATATATGTGTTGTAATATATATAATATATATATTATATATATATATATAATATATATGTTAATATAGTACCTTTCAGTGGCTATGCTATGTTAAATAAGACAATTGATCTTCAATAATTTAGCACTCTACTAATATATATATATATATATAATATATATATAATATATATATATTATTTTTTTTTATTTTTCTATTTTCCATTAGGTATACAATACTAGCAGATATGGGTCTTTACAGTTGTTGTTATTCCTTTTTTGAAGGAAACCTTTAACTTTTTTGTTCCATAGATGTCTAATATAGACCTCTTTTAACAGTCTTCTCCAGCTGGGCTATTTATCACTTCAAAGCTGGAGCATATCTGGGGCAAAGTGATTGCTCCATATTTATCAACAGAACATGTTTCATCAATTTCATTGAAACAATTACATTGACAAATATGGATCACTCTCTCCTATTCTGACCCATATTCTATGTGATAAATAACATATTAGCATGAAGTATGAAACATATACAATCTATAATTTTAGTGCATTTGAGTATACAAACTATGCTAAGCTAAGCAAAGACAATCATAGGTTTCCTTTGTCAGCACAATTCTTTAAAAGATTGTAAGAAGCAGGCCAAACTGACTCTGCAAATTTATCTTGTGTCTTAAAATGCAATTTCCTTGAAAATGGAAGACACATGAACACACTTATAATTAGAGAAATCAGGTTAGTAGCCTTATGTATTTAAAGGAGAAGCATCTGAAACTGAAATGAAGTCAAGACAAATTAAAAACTTACTGTGGGTTACACAGATGGCTGGACATAATGGTGACGTTTTATAAATCCTTTAATTGGAGTACAGTATTTATGTGGAAGCTTTGTTTTATAACACATATACTGACATGTAAAATTCTAACGTTATACAGTCAACCCTCTTTGAACTCAATGTTCAAATGAATGAAATCAGCAGGGACTACCAAAGGGGCATAATTAGAGTCTATCGGGCCCCATGGCAGCATTGAAAGCAATAAGTAAAGGTAAGGATAATAGCGTCACATATCAACAAATCTATATAACAGTGCTAAAAGGTGCCTCTGAGGTACATATATGCCACAGTCAATGGCTACACTCTCTCACCAGCTCTACCCAAATCCCTGGGCCTTGGGGATAACCCTTGACTCCAATCTGTCCTTCAAACCGCACATCCAAACCCTCACCTCCACCTGCCGCCTCCACCTGAAAAATATCTCCCGTATCCGTTCATTCCTTAACTTCGAAAGCACAAAAATGCTCGTCCATACCCTCGTCATCTCACGCCTAGACTACTGCAACATCCTTCTCTGGGGGCCTCCCAGCTAGCACCCTCGCTCCCCTCCAAACCATCCTTAACCGGGTGCCCGTCTGATTCACCCCCTCTCCTCGATACTCCTCTGCCACTACCCCCTCTGCCAATCCCTTTCCCGGCTTCCCATTGCCCAGCAATCCAGTTCAAGTTAGCAACCTTGACCTACAAGGCTCTCCATGACCCTCCCCTCCATACATCTCTGCTCTAATCTCCAGATATCTCCCAAACACGCAACCTCCGCTCCTCACAGGACCTTCTTCTCTGCTCTCCCCCCTTATCACTCCTCCCACAACCGTCTCCAAGACTTTTCCCCCTGCCTCACCCACACTCTGGAACTCACTGCCCCAAACAATCAACTCTCCCCCACTCTCCAAACCCGCCTCAAAAGCAACCTGAAACCCATCCCCTTTATGATTGCCTACAACCAACAATAACCCTGGGTGTCACTACACATCCACAACCATGTCTTGCCCCTCACCTTGTCTCTTTCCCACCTTCCTTTTTAGAGTGTAAGCCCCACGGGCAGGGACCTTTTCTCCCTTTTGTACCATTTTTTAGTTAGTAACTTGTCACCTTGTACTTGTTTGACCTATGTTATGTACGAAACCTGAATGTAACAGCGCTCTGGAACCAAGGGCGCTCAAAAAAATAAATAATAATAATAATAATATATATATATATTATATATATATATATATATATATATATATTTGTCCATCTATCTAGCTATACTAGATATACAACTACTATAGGGCCCAAAGGTCAAGTGGATTCTTTCAGATGTATTTATACATATATGTGTGTGTATATATGATATTACAGATAATAATAATAATAATCTTTATTTATATAGCGCCAACATATTCTGCAGCACTTTACAAATTCGAGGATGAACATACAAACATTACACATTAAAAGTACTTACAGATGAGACACAAGGTGAGAGGGCCCTGATTGAGAGAGCTTACAAACTATTAGAGTGTATGGGTGAAACAAACGGTGAGAAGTGCCAACTTTACAATGGTCCAGCCTGGTGTCATAAATAGGGGGTGGTTTACATGAAAAATGGATGAACCTGGCCACCCTGACAGTACATCTATATACCGATAAGTGCCTGTGAGTGCCCTAGTGTAGGGAGTGACAAATGTGTGTGATAGCATTTAGGGATCTTGGTAGGCCAGACTGAGAAGATGTGTTCTCAGGGCCCTCTTAAAATCAGCACCATTGAAGTGAACACAGCTATAATACCAGAAACATCCTGGGACAGGTGGTGCCATTTTTTTAAAGACGGCAACCAAAAAGAGGCCGTACTGGTGGCAGTATCTTATCCCCTAGTAAGTTCAGCTCAAAGCATTCACAAGATTAATGGTTATCATGTACGGGTTTTATTTTTCTCTGTGGTTATAACAGGTACAGAACTTGCAAGTCTGAGCACAAACTGTTACTTTTAGTCCAGTTACAGATTTATCTAAATAAAAAATTAATACTGTTATAAATTGTAAATTCACTCACGTAGTAGATGTTGTAATGTGCCAGACTTGCAGACTTTTATATGTTGGGTGCACCATTTGTAAATTAAAGTCCAGAATGTCTGAACATTTATATTCTATTCAAAAAGGTGCCCGCAATGTTACTGGTGTTGTGAGACATTTTGCCAATGTCCATTTATCTAATGTTGATTCTTTTTTCTGCTTTGCGATTGAGAAAGTTAAAAAACCAAATAGTAGTTGGGATTGGCAGAGGGTCTTTTTCAATAGGGAGGCCTGTTGGATCCTTCAGCTCAACTCCCGTTTTCCGTCTTGTTTAAATTACAAAACTGATCTTCTCTATATTTATTTAAATTTAGCATATACACTTATTTGTCTGCAAGTCCATCACATGTATTCAGCGCTGAAAGACTATTGTTTATTATTTTCCATTATTGCATGTTTTTTTCCTTGGTCCAGATTCACAGGTGATTGCATAATTAATGTGATTTTCTAATTGGTGCACCTTTGGTCTTAAACCTTGCATCAGATCCTTCCAGACATGCTATGAGTAATGCGTAAGCATATGGTGGAATTTTATTTCCCGCTATGTTGTTTGCCTGCTATAGGCTACTATTTTTAAGAAAATGTTTCTAAAATAAAATTGGATATTTTAAACACATGCCCAAGGGATTGTGCTTGCCATCACTTTACCCTCACTATGGTGCTGCCTCACATTGGTTTAACCCCAGCTTGCCTGGCCAGCAAGCAAGTGTTTGGCAGTGGACATCTAAAACTGCTGAAAATGAAGTTCTGGTGGTGAGTAATTTTTTCATGTTTTGTCATGTTTTTTTTTATCCTGGACAACCCTTTTAAATTTCTGCTGATGGTTAGGTGAATGGAATGCAGATATTGGACTATTATGTTGTTCTCCAAGCACTTTCAACACTCATCAGCACATTCTGGGACAAGTAGTGCAATTTATTAGCTAGGAACCACATTACCAAACATTTGCTTTTAGGTCATTCTGAATTTCCTTTTGTGAGGGGATCAGATTAGCAACTAACTATTAGGGCTCCATGCAAGTAATTTTCAGTGGCAACGCTACTCGAATGCATTAAAGAAGCTTAGTAGAGTATAATCTTGTGAAGCTATATATTTAACATCACTTTAAAACATGAAATTGGCAGAACTGTGAGTTAGTGTTTGGAATGGAAGCAAATCTCATAGTTCGCTCTTAGAGCTCAATTTAAAAATCATATGTGATTGACTAACAGCAGCTACATACTTTATGTCAGGTAGGGAATGACTAATAGAATGGCTAATAAGAGAAATAAAAAAAGGATTACCTAAAGCCTCATACACACAGCAAAACTGTAAGGAGAAGTCAGAGGACACAAGGACTCCACCATATGATGCATGTTGAGTGCCGAGTGGAAGATATTCTTCCCTAGCAGCCAGGATATATGCAGGGGAGCATTCACAGACATGAATATATAGTAGGCACTTGGATAAGAATCACTGATCAAAAATTTACATGGATGAACACATACTGTGATTGCCTTCACATAAAACACATCTATAACAAAACCACACAGCAGATCTGAACAGTGCAGATCTATTGTGCAACTAAACAACTGCACTCAGAATGATTGTATATGGCAACCTACAAAACAGTGGGGTAGTGTACTTAAAATTAACAAATATTTCAGAAATTATAATGCCAAATAGTAGTAAGATTATGGGCAACATGTAGGATCGAGAATTGCGCCTGATTTCTGGCGTATACTGCGCCTCACCGTGCCGAATCCACTGTCGGGCACAGGGATGTGCTGTTAGGCGCAGCTTTCACCACTTTCAGATGCGCCTAACATGAAGGGGCGTGCAGTGGGCGCACTGTGGGTGTTCTGGGGCGGGCCGCATGATTGCGGGTCGGCAAAGTGAGGTGCATTCCAGCGCTTTACAGCTCCGACAGGAGATGAATGTGGCCTATCTGAGCGGAGAAGTTGAAGTGGAGCGCGGAATTCTTGGAATGTGCTATACTTCTACACTTACAGCAGTACACTACTAAAAGAAATGATTTGTCAAGAAGAATAACTAATTAAGCAAGAAATCCTGCTTGGCGGACCACAGGTCCCAGCAAGACCTGTGCTGTGCTGCCTTTTGTTGTATATACTGAATTGCATTAAAGTTAAAAGCAGCCCAAATACTGTACATCTAAAATTGTTGTTATGAAAAATGTTTAAGAAAACATCTGGACAACATCATGAGTGGCTTATTTGATGTTAAATTAGTGTACTTTTCACGGACTTTGGAATACATTTTATAGTGGAGAATTTGTTCGTAGGAGATAATATATATATATATATATATATATATATATATATATATATATATATATATTGGCATTATTGTTATTGGATAAAATGTACTAATACATTGATTTCATTGTTATAGCACTTGGAGATGTCTGTTTATTAAGTACTTCATTTAAAAGACAAATCCATTTTATTCTTGTAGGGGTGTAAGGCTCTGTTCCCCAGCATTCTTTCAGGGAGAATTTGTGGACACAAATCCATCCTGAAATACATTGCAAATATTTGTCACAAAGTGTGGCACGTATTTTGCGTTGGAAATACATTCCACATAATTTACTGTGGGGAATGTATTTCCAACGCGAAAATACGTGCCACACTTTGTGACATGTATTTGCAATGTATTCCAGGACGGATTTTTAGTCCAGAAATTCCCCCCAAAGAATCCTGGGGAACAGAGCCTTACACCCGTACAAGAATTAAATGGATTGGTCATTTAAAAAGAAGTACTTAATAAACAGACATCTCCAAGTGCTCTAACAATTTAAATCAATGTCTTAGTTAATTGTATCCAATAAAAATAATGCCAAATATATATATATATATATTTTAAATTATCCTCCTACAAAAAATTATCCACATAAATTATATTCCAAAGTCCGTGAAAATTAAAACTAATTTAACATCAAAAAAGCCACTGAGATGTTGTCCAGATGTTTTATTAAACATTTTGCATAACAACAATTTAAGATATATATTTGGGCTGCTTTCAAATTTATGCAATTTCAGTTTATACAACAAAAAGGGAGCCAGCACAGGGGTTGCTGGGGGGCCTGTGGTCCTCCAAACAGGATTTCTATGTTTTGGGGGTTTGTTCTGGATGTATTTACGGACGTATTTTCGTCTGTAAATACAAACACCAAATCAGCCTAAAATAATGTACAAGTAGTGTTCATTATTTTAGGCAGAGTTGGGATGTATTTTAAAGGACGTAATACGTCCAAAATACGTACAAAACTAAGCCCTGGAACATAGAACTCCTGCTTGGAGAACCACAGGTCCCAGCCAGATCTGTGCTGTGCTGGCTCTTGCTGTACAACAAAATAGAATAAAGGGGGAAAGAAGAACAAAAAATCTTAATTTTTTATTTAAAAAAGGACCAAAATTAACATCTGTACAACATCTGCATTGGCTTATTTAATGTTTAAAAATTTGTTTTTAATTCTCTCCCTTTTTTTAAGACCTTTTCTACCTGATATTTCTTTCTTTTGAGATCTTATATTTATTTGCTTTCATTTTAAATGATCAACTTTTTCTATACATTGCAATGGATTTTCTTCAACTTTGATTTTTCACTTTATTCATTCATTCATTTGAAAGACAACTCTTTTTGTTATTCACTAACATGTTTAATGCTTTTTCGTTGATTTCCAGCCTGTCTCGAATCGTAGTACATGTTAGGTGCATTCCTTCTGCGCCTATGTTCCGCAATGCGCCTCCCACACTGGCGAGGCGCAGGGAACTTTACACTGCATGTATGAGCGCACTTCGGGCGTGAAATAAATGAGGCGCAGCATTCTCTAAAAATCGCATGAAAACGGGCGCTCCGACGCACCGATCTTCATGCATGTCGCCCTATGTGTCTATATGGAGCCCATTTTTTTGTGTTTTACAGGTCTATTCAAACTCAGTAGACACGTGATGCACAAACACAGGTCACACAATGGACATTTGCACAAATGTACCCACACCAGACCCTAATTAAGTTCAAACCAAACCCAAAATTTAAACCAGATTTCAGACCAGATGCCAAAATTAATGTAGCCCGCAGGCCAGACTTTTAAATTCATTAACATCCTAGAAAAGAACAATATCCATGACTAAACTCCTTAATAAATTCAGACCCTTAAATAAAATCCAACCACAGACAAGACCACTAGATCAATAAAACCCCAGACCAGACTGCTAAATCCAGTCCCCAAATGATACCACAAAATATTCAGACCCCAGTTCCATTAAACCGGGCTGTCGGGGACCCGTTTTAGCACTGGAGGGCGTCCCAAGAAATGGACCTCCTGTGATCAGACTTTTATCACCTGTCCTATGAACAGGTGATAAATGTATCTCATTGTACAACCCCTTTAACTCACTGCTCCTTGGTCCAGTTCTGCTCTAGGTGTCATCACATTGAGTCCTAATGCTTTAAAGCATCAGGGCAAAGTCAATACAACCCTTTTTTGGACACAACCCCTTTTAGAAAACACCAGTTCCACTACTCCCTGGGCCTCCTATACCAGAGAGGGGACATTAACAGTATAACCACCTCCTTGTGCTCGTCCATGCCTAACAACAATGCTGCTGGAAGAGATTAACTCCATAATATGCCAAGTGATGTCACCATTTTTTTTTCTTCTTGTTGGATCAGCACAGAATCCTACAAATAAACTTGTATACCTCCAAATAAAATCGGAAACAGTAGTTCTGACTGTCTTCTAAAAAAAAATTCAAATATCCTGATTAAGCATCAAGAATGAATCCATAGTTTCTTAAACATTTTTTGGGTTCTCATCAGACTAGCTAAACATGCCAGCCTCATCAGAAGTAGGTCCTCATGCCAAGGAAGAATATAGAAATATATGGATAATATATTGCCCCAGGGTCAGCCACAAAACCTCCAGATATAGCTAGTGTGCTCTAGACCGCACAGCACTTGCCTTTTCACTGTCCTACCTCCTACACTGGCCCAGATTAGGCTGTCTGTGATAGATCGCCTCTGCCAGAACAGCAGCATCATGTTCTGGGACAGTGGGACTATTCTTTACAATTCGGGGCTCTTGGGAGGCAAGCACACTTCATCAGGAAATGAGGTTTGAGAAGCAAAGAGAACATTTCCACTGTTTCTAAACGTCGCTCATGACGGTCTGTCAAACTATAGCTACTGTTCCACCTGCAGAGCACAAACCCGTATGATCTTCATGGGTACTTAACACGTATTGTTATAACCTAGCCTGGAGTCACAAAACAAGAGGGTTTATATTGTGATGGATTAGTAAATGTGACAGATCATTTTTATACATTGTGTTGGCTTTAGAAAGATTAAATACCCTACTACAATTGTGTATTATATCCCTAAAACATTTAAAGCCCAAGGCTACTTGCTGGTGAGCAAATTTAAAATGGGTTTTATTTCTGGAAACACTAATAAACATTTTAGACTGTGTCTAAACTTTAAATCGAAGCAGAGTCTGATAAAGCAAATGAAATATAGGGAAGAATTAGAGGAGCTGGCTGATAAGGGCAGGAAGAGCTGGATAACGCAGGCGACCGCTAAGAGCACAAAGCAAGGGCCGACAAATGCTCTTCCTTTTGTGTAGCTCACTCACATTCTCTGCTGGCTTTAACAAGATAACATGCTGTGCAAGAGAGGGATGACATAAAAGGAAGAGATAACAGCATTTTATAAACTGGTAAAATAATAAGCAGCTATTGTCTCTAGTATGGCAGGAAAGTGCACTGCAAAAAGTCATTCTGTATGGCATTTTGTTTCAGGTAACCCAAAAGTGGAGTGCTGTTCCACATAAAATCCAAGGGTCACACAGGTAAAGTTTGAAGAGAATAATAAAATTTCCCAGTAAATATAAAGAGGCAGAAAGGCTCAAAATTGTCTGTATTTGTCTACTGCCTACACCTCTTCCCGAGTACGATTCCCAGCTGTGTCTAGTACGCAAAGCTCTCTTCATGACAAAATGAATCTGAAAACAACAGTGTCTGTCTCTCTCCCCACTGCCCCAGTGTGCCCTGTCTCTCTGCAAGCTCACTAGCACTCACTAGATCAGGGTGACCTTCAAAGTCCTTGAGGCAAGTGTTATACAGATTCGAAGCTGCGACTATGCTTCCGCCTCCAGTGTGCCTGAGCCATTAACCCTTATGCTTCGAAAGCAGCTACATTATTTTAGGAATCGATACATATTCCAGCTTCATGTGAGATTGCTTCGGTCTTGCTTTTGGCATGATATCCTTGGGTGTATCAGAGTTTCATGTAGACTTTCATGTTATAAATAGATGAGGCTAGTTTGTGGCATTGCAGTGGGAAGCAAAATTCTTTAAAATAGCATTGAATCTCAATTTGTATTGAAGCCATTTTTACACGAATACACACTGTTTTGCCAGTCTTGGATTTTAAATCCCATGTTCCACTTGAAAACCTTGGCTAGGCACATGTAAAGTGGAGCCAGGTGGTCTAGTTTCTGTCTTGAGAGGGTGGATGGATTAATGCAATGAATTTAGCAAATTCAACCAATTTTTCCTTGGTGTATACTCAAAAGTGTTATCAAATTAAGGCAATATCATTCCATTATTTACTAGTACTGCATGGAGAAGTAACATAACAAGTATAACATATGTGTACCAATAACAGCATGTTGTAATCAATTGTTTAAAATTATAATTAGAGTACAAACTGCATCAGTCAAATTGTTATGCTATACAGCTGCTGCAAACTATCTATTAGTATAGCTGCTGTGTTCAATTGACATGCAAATTTCTTGGAACAAGCACTCACTGAAATGGATAGATGCAAGATTATGAAATGTTGTACATTATCAGATGGACATAGAAAATGATGCAAATAGTAGAGAACTGTTCGGAATTCAGACAAAGTGCCAGAATATTGGAAGTCCTAGACTATTAGCAAAGTAAAATAAGTTTGCTGTACATCCTCTAACAGCCCCTGCAGGCACTGACTGGAAATTCAACTTTGCTAAAACAGAGTAGTGAAAAAGTGAATGAATCATGAATGAGTTTCCTACTCACGCTACTTTTGCTACCTATGCCAGCTCTTCCATCTCTTTCTCTAAAGACAACCACTCTGGTGATGAGCTCTTAGTCATGGACCAGGCTCATGAACCCTTGGTGATAACAGCCATTTTGTTTTGTCATACATTCACACAAGTGTTTGCACTCTGGCCAGTTCGGCTCAACCTGAATATTGCCGGCGATTGCAGGAAAATCGTACAACCAGCTATCCATCTCCAGCCATTCCACACAGGAAAAATGAAGTGTATCAAATTAATGGATAACACAATAAATCAAGGCAGTCCCAACAATATTATTTTTCTTGCAAATTTCTTTACATAAACGTTTCCTTATAGCCCAATATTGCTTAGGGCCCATAAGCACTTATAAACAGACATATTCATATTCATAAAAACCTGTGACAGGGTTATGTTGCCGATATATGACAATATTCAACACTACATTGTAGCACTTAGCTTATTTTCCAATGCGTGTCCTTCTCGGATATAGAAGCTTTAGGAGATAGCTATGCAGAGCTCAAACGCTATGAACGCCATGAGAGCCGCCTAACAAGCATGTGAGTGACGTTTCGGAGGTAACTCCTCCTTCCTCAGACTACGTAATCTGGCAGCGTTCGCTCAACGCTGCCAGATGATGTATGTATGCCGCTGATTGATTAAGGTCCGCATATGACAAAAAAGTCAACTTAACGGATAATACACTTCCGAAGCTGGTGAACGGTTGTACGTTTTTCACACAAGTGCTGGCAAATTCGGATTGAGCCAAACCGTTTCTATCCATTTCGGAAGTGCAACACTAATTTACACACATTGCCATATAATTCATAGACAGGACGGGTCCTCTGGAGCTAAAGCCACATTACTTGACCTCTTTATTTATTTCGACCCCCTCTATGATGCCCAATAAGATATAAGGAACCAGAAAGTAACGGTAAATGATTACTTTACAGCCCATTTAACTACCCTAGACACTATTTTGCTTCCACTAGGCATATGTAATCACAGCATTGCGGCATTGCGCATTATAAAGAAAAGGCACTAAAAATAAGAGGAAAATATCAAGATAAATTCAAACTAATATCACTATAGCAACAACTGTTGAGCTAGTTGGAATAGAAGGCAACTCCAAAATACAGAAAAATTTATATTCGCATTGTATATTTGTGAATTTATTACTGACATTTGCTTTGATTACTCATTAGCTCAGTATTGTCAAAGGGATTGTTTGCAACTAATGGAGCAGACAGTAATCTGGAGTAGATTGGATATGTGGAGGCCCGTGTGATGCGTAGATATCTCTTATTCCTCTTTACATGAGGGACACAGTTTCTTTTGTGTCTCTTTTAAGACAAAACTACATTTTGGACAGATTACAGACACCACCAGTGGATGAAACTACACATGCATAGCCTATGGCAACATAATGTTGCTGATAAGACCAGCAAAATCATGCAACCACTAGCCACCAAATGCAGGCATGGTATCATCTCCAGGAGGTGGCCATAACATGAGAATGTCCTCTGTCGTTCATGACTGATGGATGAAAGTGTAAATTTCTAGATTGCCTCTTTGTCAATAAGCAATTTTCCTCACAGAGAACCTCATTTTACACTTTACTTATTAACAGGGTGTTTGCAAGAATGAACGTCTGCTTTGCAGTTCGGCTCACAGTTAGATATGAGCCAACCATCTGTGAGAATGAGGAGGGTGGCGCATGCGACAGTCCTCCCCATTCTTTTCTATGGGAGCTTTTAAATATAGCGGAGCACTCTCCGCTATACTTGGAAATCCCATTGAAGTGAATGGCTAGCGGTGAGCCAACCTGTAAAGCAGATGTTCCTTCCTGAGAACACCACTTTAAGTTGAATCTTGATTTAGCCTAAATTGTTTTCTATTGCTACTAACTGATCCTGTAGAAGAAAATAAAAGATATTTACTTTCAGGTGATCAGATACATTTTCTTGTCTTTACTGTCAAACTTGTTAGAAAAATATTTTTTTTACTCTATTGTCGTTTTTGTAAGGATCATTGTTCTGTGTCTCAGTTAACTACTATATCATGACAACATAAAAAATTTATGGAGGGAACTCTGCTGAATCCGTTCCATACCAATGTGGGTGCCAGATGTCAATTACAGCTGATACCCGCTATTAGCAGCCATCATCGGAGATAACTTTCAAACCATTTAACCACTTGTCATGGTAAATATATGGGTGGCATTTAAGCCATTAAAAAGTAGTGAGGCACTCACTTCTACTGGCCAATTGTGGGGTGCTGTTTGAGTGTCATGGCATCAGGGGGCCTACTGAGCAGGGTGTAACAGGAGATCACTAAAAAGACTATATACTGAAGTACATAAGTACCATAGTATATTGTATGATTACTCAGGTATATGTTTAAATCCTCTAGAGGACTGAATATTATTGTAAAAAAGGTAGATTTTTAAAATATGAAAATATAAAAACATTTAAATTATTTTTTTTCCTAACTAGCCCAATGTCATGTTATTTACTCTGCATGGTTAATGCCATAAGAGAAAAAGAAATAACACTAGAAATAGATTTTTTGGTAATCTTGTATCTCCAAAAAAAATGGAATAAAAAGTGATCACAAAGGGGGGGTTAAAAAAAATATTTTCCGATTGGTTCCAAAAAACCAAAGCTCCCCAAAAACAAAAAAAAATTATAAACAGCTCCAAAAAAGGGAAAACATTAAAAAGGGAAAGGGGTTCCCCCAGAAAAAAGGGAGGCAAAGCACATATAGTATAGTATAATATCCCCTTGGGTACAAGCATTTTTTTTGGGACTTATACCAAACGGACTTATCCCAAAAACAAATTTTTCCCTCATAAGAAAAAAAGGGGAAAAAATAAAAAAATCCATTTTTTTAAAAATTTTTAAGAATAGATTTTTTATAACACTGCTTAAACTAAAATAAAAATTCCCGGGGGGTTTAAAAAATATTCTGCACATAAATGAAAACTTTCCAAATTGGTGTATTTCTTTTCTGTATCTTTTCTTCTATCTAGTCTCTACTTGGACCTGGCCCAGGATCATCAGGTCTGCCCCTTTTACAAAAAAATCGGGCCAAAGAATTTTTGGCCTCTCCCTTTCTCCTCAGGTTTTTTTCAGAAAAGTGACATTGTTTGGTAATTTTAGACAATGCTTTAGGACTTGTTTAAACTTTTTTGGGGATAAATTCTTTGTTTCGCAAATTTTTTTAAACATCCTTTCCTTTTGGGCAAAGAAAAATAAGTAAAGGTTTTCCCTAAACCCTCCTCCTAAAACAGGTCCACTCCCCCAAAACCCTCGATTGTATTCCAAAAAAAATTTTCTGTATCCCCAAAAAAAATTTTTTTCCACGTCCAAACGGGATATAAACCCAAATTTGGGAAATTTTATTCAAAAGCGGGACTTATAGCAGGATACCACTGTATATAAATATAAGTAGTAAAACATAAAAAAGCCATATACAGTGGGAAACAAAAAATTATTCACTTTTTTTTTTTCACTCTTTTTTTCTTTTCACCATTTGGTAAGTAAAAAAAAGTTCTTTTTTTTCTCATAACTATACCTCTGCCCCCCCCCCCCCATTTTGAAAAAAAAAAAACAGAAATGTAAATTTTTTTTGCAATTTTTTAAAAAAGAAAAAACGAAATATACATGGTCTTAAAATTCGGGACCCTTTGCTTTTTGGGGTAAAAAGAAACCTTTTGAGCAGTACGGGCCATGGGGTCTTCTTGAGAATGAGGGCAAAAAGGGTTTTAAAACACCTGGTTTTGGGGGATCCTCTGCAATTTTTCCTTTGAAAGATCCTCTCCGGGTTTCCCCCTTTTGGGTTTGTGAACTTTGGGGGGACACCATTTTTCAAGTTTTTCCCCCGGGAAAAAATTTTTTTAATTTTGGGTTTCAGGCCCAGGCTCGGCTGGGCCAGTCAAAAGGGGCAAAAGAGTTTTTTCGAAGCCACTCCCTTTTTTTTTTTAAGTTGTGTGATTGGGGCTTTTTCTTGGGTTGGGGAAGTTTAAACCTTCGGCCCGTCGAGGTCCAAGCACTCTGGAAGGGGTTTTTTCTTTCCAGGAAAATCTATTATTTGGGGCCCCATTAAATTTTTCCCTTTCCCCCTTTGAAAGCAACCAGTCGTCCTGTCCCTGCAGCAGAAAAACACCCCCCGAGCATGATGCTGCCACCACCATGTTTCACTGTTGGGATTGTATTTGGCAGGTGATGAGCAGTGCCTGGCTTTCTCCACATATACCGCTTACAATTAACACCAAAAAGTTCAATCTTCATCTCATCAGACCAGAGAATCTTACTTCTTATAGTCTGGGAGTCCTTCATGTGTTTTTTTTTGCAAATTGTATGCAGGCTTTCAGATGTCTTGCACTGAGGAGATGCTTCTGTCGGCACACTCTGCCAAAAAACGGAGGGCTGCAGTGAAAGTTGACTTTGTGGAAGTTTCTCTCATCTCCCTACTGCATCTCTGGAGCTCAGCCACGGTGATCTTGGGGTTCTTCTTTACCTCTCTTCACCAAGCTTCTTCACCCACGATTGCTTAATTTGGCTGGATGGCCAGGTCGAGGAAGAGTTGTGGTCGACCCACACTTCTTTCAATTATATATTAAACCTCTTGGATTATTATATGTATATGTCAGCAATTGACTTATCAGATAGATCTCCACCTGTATCTTAATTCAGTTTTAAGTAGTTATAAGCCATCTTAACAGTAAAGTCTCATAAAATACCTTTTTTATTTCAAATAACATCAGTAAAAAACGCATCTGCTTCTTATATTGCAAACTAGTAGCTTATACATATACTTGCTACGTATTGCCGTGCAGTCACTACTTGTAATCCTTGCCCTGGTTAGGGTCTCAATTCAAGTCTTCCACGGTGATAATCAGTGACTGGGGATTCCATGTCTGTGTAACCGGAGTATATGCAGGCAATCCTTATGCAGTCAGAAGATTTTTCTTTTTCTTTTCCCTGGGCAGGGATATGAGAGGAGTGGCAGAGCGTCCGGGCAGTAGTCAGGCTGCATGCATTGCGACGTTTCGAGGAAATCGCTTCCTCTTTCTCAAGCAGCTTGAGAGTAGAACCATCTCAAGGAGGATCAGAAGGAAATGGACAGCATGTGAGTTAAATAGGAGTGTCACGCCAAAGGGTCTGAATACTTAAGGTCATGTGATATTTCAGTTTCATCTTGTTTAATAAATTTGCAAAAATATCAACAGTTCTGTTTTTTTCTCTTTCAAGATGGGGTGCAGAGTGCACATTAATGAGCCAACAAAATGAACTTTTTTGATCTTACCAAATGGCTGCAATGAAACAAAGAGTGAAACATTTAAAGGGGTTTAAATAATTTCCATGTCCACTGTAAACTGGTTGTCGCAGGAAACACGCTGACCTGTAGAATAAAGGTCAAATGTCTTTTATGCCACATGATGAACTCTATAAAAAACCACCCCTAAAAATTTGAGGGATTAAATTTTTTTTATTACACCATACAAATATTTTTTTTTCTGTTCCCCAGTACATTATATGGTACAATAAATAGTACCACTACAAAATAAAACTTGTCTCATGAAAAATGATGGGAGACATAGAAAAAATGTCAGAGATGAACTGAAGCTATTAAAAAAGCGTTCAAGGATTGTTTTATACCCATCTATGGATTATGGCTAGTATTGACTTGAATGGGTGTGAGCTGTAGTAACTAGTAAAAAGAGTGCTACCTTTTCTACTCTCATACTGTATATTGAAGGATTATAAGCCTCATCAGAGTCTGGTGAGAAACTGACTTTCCTGAAACACTAAATATATGTGTCTTTATTTTTAGAAAAGTCAGGAATTACAAAATTTTCCAAGTTGTAAAATATTTAATGCTTCAAACTGGCAGATACACCAGTCAATTTTCATTCAGACATGATACTGGATCCACACTGTCTAGCCACAGCAGATTCCATTTAGCTAGAGACTGGAGCTAGAAAGCTACACCCATCCATTACAGAAATTCCAAATTCTATTCAGTTTAAGTACACAATGGAAAAACAGGTGGCTATAGACCTAATAATATAGTTACATGTCACAAGACTTCAGGAAAGATGGGCTTGATTTTGGTGATCCAAGAATAAGATTACTTGTCACCAGAGAATAGAAATATACTATTCCATGTATTGTAATGGTTCACTTCTGTAATATAAGGAGTTATTTTCCTTCTTATTTTCTTTTATTTCTACATTATTGTAAAATACTCTACTCTTCATTCTCTTTTTTTAGCATTGTTGTCTATACATTTTTTTTATATGTTTCAGAATTCCTTATTGCTGGCAAAACCTTTATGCAGCGATACTAATTTATTTGTACTTAGAAAAACTTGTGTTTTTTCATTATTTAAAAAAAAATCTCAAAATAATTAATAACAAATTTCCTAGATGTGTACTCATAACAAACTAATGTAATCGATATTATGTTTCTGAATATAAAACAAGGCATGAGTATATTGGATACGGGTATTGCTGGCATTCATGCAACCTACAGTATTATTCTGGGCTGGGACAACGGGTAGGCGAAGGTAGCCGACAGCCTAGGGTCGACATTTTGGCAAGGACACTAATAAATGGGGCCCTGATTTAAAAACCCCCCTATAAAAAAAAATAAATAAATAAAAATAATATATAATATATAATATATATATATATATATAAATATATATTATATATATATATATATCACATTCTGTCAAGAGTAACAGAAAAAATAGTGTACACCAGACACATCCCGCACTTGCCAGACACCCATATAAACACGCTCATGTACACATATGCACACCCATATACACACATGCAGACACGTACACTCATGTACACACATGCACAGCCATGTACACACGCCCATGTACACATATGCAAACCCATGTACACACATGCAGACATATAAACATCCAGGTATATATATGCAGACACGTACACACCCATGTATACACATGCAGACACATACACACCCATGTATACACATGCACACCCATGTAAAAACACCCATGTACACACATGCACAGCCATGTAAACACACCTATGTATACACATGCAGACACATACACACCCATGTATACACACACATATACACACAAAAAATGTACCTGATCACCATGCACATCTCAGGATGGTGTTGCTAAACAGCAGGACGTAGAGGAGGGGGTGGGGACAGAACAGCAGGCAGCTTCCTTCTCCTGAGCTCCTGCACACTGCCGAGAGCGCACCTCCCCCTCTCTGACCTGACATCTTCACTGAACTCCAGCTGAGACTTTAGATCGGAGAGCTGTGTACAGAAGGGGGCTGCGCTGCAGGAGCTCTGATTACTGCCCCATATAACAACATCTTTGGTGTGCTTCTGAACTTCCCCTCCCCAGGCTGGAAGGTCATCTGCAAGGAAAGGAGGCAGAGACTTTTTTTTTTATTTTTTAAATCTATTTCTACTGCTGAGTGCCGCCCCTTGAAGGGTGCTGCCCTAGTGATAAATTCGGCTCTGGCCGGGCCCCGTAGCTCCACCGGCAGTGAACTGTTATGTTCACTGTCGGCGGGCGCTGGAGCCAAACTACCAGGGAGGAGAAGTGGGAGAAGCTGCCCCGGGGGCCAGGGCCCCCTACTGTCCTGGACCCTGTGGCAGCTGCTACGTCGGCTACACCAGTAGTTACGCTACTGGCAAGGAGGTATGGAGTGGGCTTGATTTTCCTTTGGGGAGGTGCTATGTGCCTTACTTGCCTAGAGCACCAGAATACCCTGTCCCAGTCTTGGTATTATTTAATTTATTAATATGTCAGATCTCTGATGCTGTTATTGAATAAGATATACAGAAGCTTTATTTTAATGTACAACACTCTGTAAATGTTTTCCCATACTCATGAGGTAAGCCTGTGAGTTTGCTTTTTGTCACTGAAATAGGTAAAGTGACAAATTTCCCAGTATGAGTGTGTTTATTCTAGATCAAGAATATATATGCCACTTTACACCTCCTACTGTATCTAACATATGCATACTCCCAAAAAAAAGAAGGAGACATACCTCTGCTGCCATACTATGTTCTTTGTATGTAGATATACGCATAGCTTTCTTTCTCTTGGACAAACCAAAAAAGCCAATAACTTCTATACTCCCCGAATATATAACCTTTTTAAAAGACATAAGGCAACAATTGTAAGTTCTTACAAATGTGGAATTAAAAAGTGATGCAAATATATCACTATTCAGGTAAGGATGTGTCCAATTTGTTGTAAATGTTAGCCAATTTCTTTAACTTTAACTTTTTGTAGAATTTATTGGCAATCTGATGCCAAGTCAGATCAGTCACAAACTATAGATGGGTTTCCTAAGGCTGGGTTTAAAGAAATATTTGTCACGGACTCTAAGAATTCTGCTCCAGCACAGCACACTGCTGACAGATGGTATGTGGACATAAGGGAAAGCTTTAGCCCTGGTCCCGGGTAGGCTCTAATCCTGGTCCACATCTGCTGTTATTTCTGTTTTTCTGTTCCATTATAAAACTGAAAATAAGAGTGGTGCTGGCTCTGTTGATGTAGAAGGAGGTGGATCCTCTGAAATGTGGCAGGTGGACGCACCTAGTGCGAATAGCTCAGTTTCTCCTCAGTTGAAATGCTTGCAAAATGGACTTTGGTGAGTTATCATGAGGACTTTTGTGCATTCCATGTGTGAGGTCTGCTGAAAAAGTGCGGTAAGCCGAAAGACTATGTAATGTTGTTACACTGTTTTGAATAAGTAAAGATTTTTATAAACGAATTACTTTGCCAGCCAAACTTTTTGAATGAGTACATTTGAAGGTGTGGGGTCCTTGGAAGCATGAATAATAAGTGGTATTGCACATATTTTATAGGATCTGTTGGTGGTCATGATGGTCAGCAGCGATGACTGATGTACCCAATGGACTATTAAGGAGAATTTCTGGTTTACAGCAAGGTGTTTGTTATTTTTACGGAAAAAATAGCCCTGTGGGCCCCACTTCTTTTTTTCACTTTTGACAAAATGTATAATGGAGGATCCGAACAGAACCTTCAAATCAGATATGAACAAGGCTTAGATTTTTAAATCAGCAGCACTGTCTACAGTACACAGCATCAGATGTGTGATTTCCAACGGGGAGAGTATGTGGCAAATCCTCAGAAAAATCCATTAAAATAAAAAAATCAGAGAATAGTTGGGTTACAGATGGTTTTATAACAGCATGTAGCATCCCATTAACACTATAGGCTACCATGAAAAACAATCCACAGTATTCCTTGTTATTATCCCAGGGCTCTTACATTTCAGTCGGTCTACATTCATTATTCTTATTATTATTATGCGTATAATGGAAAATGAATTTTTTTTGATAATAACACTGTATTATGAGCTTGCTATTTATACAATTTCTTCATATATTCCTGTAGGGTTACCGTGGGTGAAACTACATGTTCATAGTAGGGTAGTCTAATATTACATTTCCCAAACTCTAAAGCAGAAAGGGTCACCTTTTTTATGAAGTTATGCTGCATATACATCTGATCTGCACAGAACGTTAGGAGCATAAAACGATAAATGCTGTGAGGAAAAGAGAGGGCAGGTAAAATCATTTTGATAGAAATAGATATAACACTGATTGCCAAAAAACACAGAACACCGCAGGACTGTATACACAGACACTGCAGAGGGCATACAGAGTGCATGTGGGTCCATTTTATTGCTTTGCATTTTTCCCAGCATGCTATGGTTCTAGGGCAGCAGTATAGCACTTATTACCATCACCAACATGTTGGTTTTCATGCGAAACCCTCACCAACTAGAAGGGTTCTGTAATCTTTTTTTTTTTTTTTTTTTATATACAATGATCCCTCCAGCTACAATGGCCTCAGGATACAATATTTTCACCATACAATGGTCTTTCCTGGGGCATTGTATGTTAAGTTTGGTTTCAAGATATCATGTCCCAAACACTGATCCAGCCAATTACCATAAATATTTTACTTGTAATTTATAGCATAGTATATTATAGTACATGCAGTGATTGTTGGTCTACTAGCACCTTTCTACAGTACAGTGCAGTACCACATGTTCTCTTTTGTTCTTTACATGTACTAGGATGAGCAACTCCTTTAGGTGCCACTTGTATGAAAACTGTCTAGTTTTAATACTTTCTTTATTGCCCGTAGTAACCAATCAGATCTCCCCTTTCATTTCATATAGTGTTCTGAAACAATTAAAGGTGAGCGCTGATTGGTTGTTATGGGCAACAAAGAAAGTCTTAGGCTATGTCTACACAGCACTGGATTCTCAGCGGATTTAGAATCTGCCGAAAATCTGACTGTACCCAGTGCTTTGTAGACCTCTATAGAAAATTTGTGCTGTAGTCTAAACAGCAAGAGTTTTCTACTGAAGCCACTGGCTGTCCGGCGGAAGATGGAACATGTTCTATTTTCCTCCCAATTCTCGTAGTATACCTATAGCCTCAATGTATGGAGCCACCAGGAGTCTGAAATCCATCCAAGTTAAAATACCATCAGATTTCCAACAGTATTTTAACATAAACTGAGTAGACATAGCCTTATGTTGAGGTCTGAAATCGTAGGTAGGCACTCCTAGTGGAAAATGATTGTACTTGGTTCTGGGTGCTGATCAAAAGTCTAGTGATAGTCTCAGAAGGAATTGATCGCACTCCAATAACTTTTGCAAAAAGTGAAATCTTTATTATACATAACCCATAGGCTCCAACACCATAGGCAAAACGATAAGTGACTAGTGCGTTGTGACGTTTCGGTCAATCATGACCTTTCTCAAATAGTCACTACAAATAAACATAAAGATATACAACATAAGTGAAATAAAATCTCCAAGGAGAAATATATAAAATACAAAATACATGTATGCTATACACGGATACGTTACATTACATAACCCAAACAGAGGGTTTGATCTTTGCAGTTAAAAAACTGTGCTCTGGACAAGTTAGACTATAACATAACATGCAGTGATGTATTAGCTCAAAGGTAGGTACATAGGTAAACGTACAATGATGTTAGTATAATCAATTACATTGCAATAGCAAGTAAATAGTAATATAATAGTATCAAAAAATGGCCGTGTCCAAATCAAGTATCAAAAATAGCTCATACAGGACATAGTGCAGAGAATATATATACACATACGTTCTTATAGTGGTAGGGTGGTGTGAAAAAAACCACTCAGACATTCAAAGTATGGTATTGATATAAAATCAATACAAGTATATGACTGGGTAAAAGGAACCCAATAGAGGTATGTATGTTGTTCCAATATACCAGCAATAATAAGCTTTGCCACAGCTACAATACCCTGTTATGCCCTAGGAGAAAAAAAATGGCTTTCTTACCATAGGATGAGAAATGGAGAAGTTGGGTACTTGATACTTGATTCGGACACGGCCATTTTTTGCTACTACTATATTACTATTTACTTGCTATTGCAATGTAATTGATTATACTAACATCATTGTGCGTTTACCTATGTACCTACCTTTGAGCTAATACATCACTGCATGTTATATTCTAACTTGTCCAGAGCACAATTTTCCAACTGCAAAGATCAAACCCTCTGTTTGGGTTATGTAATGTAACGTATCCGTGTATAGCATACATGTATTTTGTATTTTATATATTTCTCCTTGGAGATTTTATTTCACTTATGTTGTATATCTTTATGTTTATTTGTAATGACTATTTGAGAAAGGTCATGATTGACCGAAACGCCACAACGCACTAGTCACTTATCATTTTGCCTATGGTGTTGTAGACATAGCCTTAGACCTAGACAGCTTTTATACATGTCCTCCTAGGTGAGGAATCCATTTTCTGTTTTCTGGTACATTGTGTATAAAGTACATGACCCAAAGAAGTTCCTGTCCTCAATGTAGAAAGCGATTTCCAGCTTCCAGTCGAATTTCTAATTTTATGTGAAAGGACTTGCTTTATCTGTATTGGTTATCTCTTCCCTTTTCATTATGTTGGGTCACTCTTTGGGGCTTTTGAACCAATCACCAGTTTTCCATAGAGTTAGGGTCTCAACCTACAATGGTTTCAGATTACAATGGTCATCCAATTCATGAGGGACCACTGTAGTGGGTTCCCATGCTTACAGGGCAACTGCACATGCTACAATGCATAACATGTCCACACCAGTAGGAGAATATATTGTCAAAAATACACCATGGTATCTAATATGCAACAATTCTCAACAGATTTTCATGGCATCTTAGAGAATCGACTTGATGGGGTTGCCATCACTTTTGACAGCAAATATAGTGCCTTCTGTTGGTTGCAATTCAGGTCTGTTATACAACTGGTCTGGATCAGACTTATGGCAGGAGTCATGATGCCAGTGCGAATAGAGCTAAAGAAAATCTATGTGTGTCTTCAAATAAAATCCAAATCACATGGAGGTAAAATGTAAGCCCACAGTAGAGGACAGATGTTATGGATATGTTATATTCAGATTATTATGTGGACTTTTTTCTGCTGATACAAATAGACTCATATTTTTACTATATTTGTACAATGTATATGACCTTAAATGGGTTGTCAGGTTATTTTTTAATGATTTTATACCATAAGTGCCCCTTAAAAAAAAATAAATCTTATACTTACCTCCCCCCTTGCCTAGTATCCAGTATTGAGCCTCACTCCCCACCGGTCTCCTATTTACTTTTTTTTTCTTCTAAACAGGAATATCAGCTGCTGGGGTCAGGTGCCACTGCCTGATTTCACTGTGAACTATCATTTATTTTTTTTTCTAAATAGCCAGGGAACCCCTTAAAAATAACTTGCCTTTGCAACCACACCAGATACTACAAGGTTGTTTTTCATAGCCTTAATAACTGACATATACTTTGCAACACCAATATAATGGTATATGATTAGTCACTCATAACAAGTTCCTGAGGTTAAATATAGGGAATCTTTGCATCACTACAATACCTCAAAATACCATCACCACACATTCTGTACACAGACCATAACCATCACACGTAGGCCTCCAAAAATATAATTATTCTCAAGCAACCTTGCTCATCTAGGGTTGATTATTAATATGGAAATTAAGACTGTTGTGATGTCCTTCTATGTTAAAGGATTTACTTGCCAGGACCTAATAATCGTTGAAGGCTTTAGCATTCCCTAAGCATCTTGCATTGGGTTAGAAGTACAAATAGCAGTTCACTAATGAAATGAAACAGCTCTTTGTCTTAGGGTAAAGCATTAGAAGTACAAATGATTATCAGGAACACTGGTGGAGATTTACTATGCAAAGTGCTCCAATTTGCACCAGAAAACTGGTTTACATGCCATGTGCCAACTTTATTGTGTTTTAGATACATTTTGTACTTCACTGGATATTTTGATAAGTGTCTAGAATGAAGGACATGGGAAAGAAAATCGTAAAATGCACCAGATTTATTAATGGCATTCACCATTATTTTGATGTCATGTATTATGGTAAAGTAATCTAACTTAAAGGTGGCACAAGGAAAAGAAAAGAGTCTAACATATCTACAAAATGCACCAGAGCCACCATAGTGTTCAATACTGTGATAAATTTGGCACAGGTTCGCGTGTCTAGTCTAGTTTTATGCTGTCTGTTTAGTTATCCATCTATTTATGCAATCATTCAGGTTGGGCAGGCTATCTTGATGCTGAAGAGCCTTCAGTGAAATTCAGCATGACAGTTGTACAGTCATTCATTTTAATGTCCACAGGCCCCCACCCCTTTTTCCCACCAATCCCTAGTATTATTATTCACAAAACATACTCTTGATTTCCCTCTATCCCTGTTTTATTTTCATTTTGTTGCTACTAGTGTCCATTAAAAATAAAAATATGCTCACCTCTCCATTCACCTCAATCAATGTGCCATCCTCACTCTTTTTCTTCCAAATTGGAATGATTGGCTGCAGTGGTCACATGCTCCTGTCTGATATCACTTTTTGGAAGTGAGCTATCTGAATCATGTATTCAGGCAGTGCCAGGTGACCTCTGCAGCTAATCAGCGGTGACGTCCTGTTTGGAAGAAGCAAGAAGAAAACTGAACACCGTCAGCTAGTGAGATTGCTGCATTGCTAGAAAACAGGTGAGGGCTAGTAATAGCAAAGTAAAAAATAAGTGTCTAAACCGCTGGAAACAAAAATGAGTACAACTTTAAGGTGAAATGACACAATTGCAAATTTTCCTTTATCACGGTGTCAATGTGACCTTGTTTGTGTTGCAAAGGTTCAGGTGTGAATGGGAGCTATGTGTTTAAATTTGGTTGTTATTGACTCTCAACACTTCTCATCTGGTCACTGGTAAGTTCACCATGGCAGCCTCATGGCAAAGGCAACTGTCCTGAGGATCTGTAAAAAGAATTGTTTGTCTACATAAAGATGGCCTAGGCTACAACCTAGGCCAACACCCTGAAACTGAGCTGCAGCACAGTGGCAAAGACCATACAGTGGTTTAACAATGCAGGTTCCACTCAGAACAGACCTCGCCATGGTTGACCAAAGAGGTTGAGTGCACGTGGTCAGCAACAAATCCAGAGATTGCCTTTTCAAAATATACATATGAGTCCCTGCCAGCATTGCTGCAGACATTAAAGGTGTGAGCCTATCAGTGATCAGATCATACGCAGCACACTGTATCAAATTGTTCTGCATGGCTGTCGTCCTGAAAGGAAGCCCCTTCTAAAGAAGATGCACAAGAAAGCCCGCAAACAGTTTGCTGAAGACAAGCAAGACTTAGGACTTGGATTACTGGAACAATGGTGTCCTGTGGTCTGATGTGACCATGATAATACTTATCTTGGTTAAGATTAGAGGTCGGCACGAATTTCTCAAAAATTCGGGTCGGTCACTCCTTCGCCGAATTTTCGACAAAATTCGTTTCGGGGCCGAATTACTTCGGCTCGAATCACGTTAAAAACAGCTATTTTCCCAGGTGCCCAGAGCATGCAGGCGTGCTTGTTGGAAACGTTAGTTCTGTGCCATGCTTAATATGCAGAGGGAGCTTGGTTTGGTCTTCATACAAATTGTTGTGTTTTAGTATGACCAAGCACATGACTGCCGCCCGCTCTTAGAATCGCTTCACCTATAAATTCCCTGGGCACTTACGAGGGCAAAAAATGACCAAAAAAAACTTCAGCGGGAATGTTGCCTGATAAAGTATGCCAGCGGAAGCTGGATAAAAACACAAGCTGAAGAGCTCAGGTTGGGCAACATTAGTGATGGAGTGTGGATGGTGCGGACGGCTCAGCCACAGCAGCAGCCTGAGGTCAGGACGTGGCACAATGACATTCTGGAGGCGGCAAAACAGTATTAGGCCACAGAGTGGGCACAATGATTACAGTGTGGAGGGTCACGGCGGCTGCGTATGAGGTGCAGACAGTGGCTCATTGACATTTTGGAGGCGTAAAAACAGTATTAGGGCACAGAGTGAGCACAATCACACAGAGTGGAGGTCACGGGTCGGCTGCGCAGTATGAGGTCAGACAGTGGCACAATGGCATTCTGGAGGTGGAAACAGTATTAGGCCACAGAGTGGCACAAATGATCAGTGTGGGGTGGTCACGGCTGAAGCAGTATGAGGTCGACAAGTGGCAACAATGCATTATGGAGGCGGAAAAACTGTATATTAGGGCAACAGTGTGGCACCAAATCAACACAGTGTGGAGGTCAGGCGGGACCGGCAGCAGTATGAGGTCAGACAGTGGACACAATGGGCATTCTGGAGGTGGCCAAACGTAATTAGTCCACAGAGTGGCACAATGATTTCGTGTGGAGGTAACGGCTGGCAAGCAGTATGAGGTCAGGACAGTGGCACTATGACATTATGGTGGAGCGGAAAAAAAACAGTATTTAGGGCCTCAGAGTGGCACAATCACACAGTCGTGGAGGTCACGGCGGCAGCAGTATGAGTCAGATCGTGACAATGGCATTCTGGAGGTGGCAAAACATATTAGGCCACAAGAGTGGCACCAATGATACATGTGTGGAGGTCACGGCCGGCAGCCAGTATGAGGTCAGACAGTGGCAACACAATGACATTATGAGGCGGAAAAACAGTATTAGGGCACTGGAGTGGCACAATCAACACGTGTGGAGGTCACGGCAGGCCAAGCAGTATGAGGTCAGACCAGTGGCCACAATGGCATTCTGGAGGTGGCAAACAGGTATTAGGCCACAGAGTGGACATTCACACAGTGTGGAGGTCACGGCCCCGGGCCAGCAGTATGAGGTCAGGACAGTGGCACAATGACTATTATGGAGGCGGAAAAAAAAACGTATTAAAGCAACAGAGAGTAGCACAATCACACAGTGTGGAGGTCACAGCGGGAGGAGCCTGTAAGAGGTCCATGGCAGATGGCACAATGACATTTATGGAAGCGGAAAAAAAATTAAAAAAACAGTATTAAGCACACAAGAGGAGACATCGGCAAAAATGATACAGTGTGGAGGTCACGGCGGCAGCAGTATGAGGTAAGACAGTGGCACAATGACAACAGTGGTGGTGGGCACCGACGGGAGTCACAGCAGCAGACCTGAGGTCTGAGAGTGGCACAATGGACATTATGCAGGTGGCAAATAGTATTAGGCCACAGTGCGGCACAAAGACGGAGAGCGGAGGGTCAAGAGGCGGCCAGGCAGCATGAGGTCAGGCATGTGGAACAATGACAGAGAGTGGAGGTGATTGACAGGAGCCAAAACGCATGAGGTCCAGAGAGTGGCACAATGACATTCTGCACGGTGGCAGAATTGTATTAGGTACAGAGCGGCACAATACATGAGGAGCGGAGGGTCACGGCGGGCAGCAGCATGAGGTCAGGCAGTGGCACAATGACGAGAGTGTGATGGTGATACAGGAGGCAATGCATGAGGTCAGACGAGGTGGCACAAGACATTCTGCCAGGTGGCAAAAAGAGTATGTAGCGCACACAAGAGCGGCAAACAATGAATGAGACGCGGAGGTACGGCTGGACAGCGCATGAGGTTAGGCAGTGGCACAATGACTGAGAGTGGAGGTAGATGACTGGAAGCAATACAGCATGAGGTCAGAGGTGGCACAATGTCATTCTGCAGGTCGGCAAAATAGTAGTAGGCACAGAGCGGCAAATGACTGAGTAGCGGAGGTCACGGACGGCGCAGCATGAGGTCAGGCAGTGGCACAATTGACAGAGAGTGGAGGTGAATGACAGGAGCAACAGCATGAGGTCAGAGAGTGTCCACAATTGACATTCTGCAGGTGGCAAAATAGTATTAGAGCCACAGAAGCGGCCATCATTGACTGAGAGCGGAGGTCTCGGCCCCCCTTGGCAGCAGCCATGTGGTCAGGCAGTGGCACAATGCAGACAGAGTGGAGGTGATGACAGGAGCAACTGCATCTGAGGTTCAGGAGAGTGGACAATGACATTTGGAGGTGGCCAAAAACAGTACCAGGCCGCAGAGTGCACATATGACACAGTTGTGGATGTAACGGCAACGCAACCAGCACAAGAGCCCTTTGAGCACTTAGTGTGGCACAATGACAGAGTGTTGACGGTTGGGGTGGCAATACCAGTCCATGGTAAAGACTGGTGGTAGGCAGATGGAGAAACTTCAGCAGAGGGGCGTCGTGTGGCATCAGGCGTGGTCGGCGGCATCAGATTATAGTGGCTGAGGCAGGTATTTGACCAGACTGACGCTAAGGGCATTGGGTGTGGAAATCATGGCCGATCCAAGCCTGTTCATCTTGACAAAGGTCAGTCGTTAAATTTCCCGTGCGACAAGCGGGGTTCTCCTTGGAGGTTAACGATGGCCCCGCCGCATGAACTAACGGCTCTGATGCACACACTTACTGGTCAGGGATGGAACAGCTTCTCTCAACATGCTAACTCGGCAGTTGCGGGCCACACATCCCAGTTTGGCTGCCCAGTAGTCCAGCGGATCTTCTAACTGGGGTGGCAGAGTGCTGTCCCAGTAGGCCAACAACTGTAGGTTCAGGGAATGCTCCATGTCCTGCTGCTGCTGATGCTGCTGGTGACTGCCTCCTATAGGAGGGTTGAAGGAAAGCTGCTCATTAGTGATCTCCAGACTTTGGTTACTGCTTGATGGAGCTTTGGGTACTGCTCCTACCCCCCACCTTCCCCTAGCAGCCGCGCTGGGCAGTAGTTACGTGAGCAGCTGAGGAAACCCCCGGTCAGACACTGTCCAGAGGAGGGACGATTGAGCACATAGCAGCGCCCACCAAACTGATTACGGAGGATTCCCTATTGTATTTTGAGTTTGTCTTCCCTCTCAATAGCTGTGGGAAAAAGGATCCCATTTTGGACCGGTAGCCGAGGGTCCAATTGGGTGGAGAGCCGAAGTCATCCCTCTGCCGGATGGATGAATATTCGGCTTGTCCTAGCCAGGCTAAATAAGCATGCTGCGGGGGGATTCTGACACAAGTGACTCCGAGGGGCTCCCTGCCTCCATTTCACTGTATTACTGCCACGCGCGTTGCTTGGGGAGTCATCTGCCTCGTACTTCCTAATCTCCATCCACCTCCTCCTGCTGCTCTGCTCTCCTCTCTTGTATCACCTGGAGTGAAAATCCAACTCATTTCACCAGACAATGCTTCTGCTCCAAATGTCCTCCTCCTCTCCTCTCCTCCAACATTTCAGTCCCACCGGGGGTGGGGGGGGGGAAACTCTTGTGGCGACGAGATGTAGTCGCCACATCTACAGTCCCTCTGATCCAGGAACAGATTTTTCAGCATCTGTTCCAGGGACATGAAGCATGGAGGGTATGTGTATTCATCCCGTAGTCTGGCGGACTGACAAAATACGTGGCCTCCTCGAATGGCCTCAACAATGGCAGGTGTCACGCAGGTGCTGCCGCTGGCTGACATTCAAAGTTACACAGGGGCATGTACTTCTGTATGCCTGGTATCATCAAAAAATCGTTATGGCCACCTTTACTTGATTCATTACTGTCGGGGCAAAACATGTGAAAGGCTGGAATTCCTGAGCGGTGGAAAAACATCGCATAATCAGACGTGCTTGGGGGGAGGCCGTTCTGCCGACTGCAACTCGAGGAGGGTTGATAACTGGCTTTGTACGAATGGATTCAAGTGCATGCCACAGTTTCCTGGCCATTTTTCAGAATTTCTGAAGAGTCGGTGGAAGACTTCGGAAACACTTTTTACAACCAGATGAAACACAGTCGCGCCATGCAGGGGCAAATTGTGACCATCCATTCCTCGGTGCAGCGCGGACTCCATGTTTAACTCCCCATTGTCCGTCACATGGTTTACGATTGCAGTTGGCGGGAGAAGAAAGCCCACACATCGATTTCTGCTGCATGACGCGGGCAGGTCATCCATGTGTGACTTCGTTCGCCGAGGCAAGCTAGGTGTAGAACTGCGTGACACCGCTGTGCCCGTCCACATGTGGTATGATGGAGCAGTAGTACTTGTGGAAGGCTGAGATGGTGGTGGGTGGTGGTAGGAGGACGGAGGCGGACATTGGAGCAGGAAGCAGCAGTTTGACAAGTGGAGGAGACAGCGGGTTCTTCCTGTCACAAGTTGTTGATGTGCCTGGGCAGGAAGCATCATTCACCCAGTGGGCGTAAAGGAACAATGTAATGGGCACTGGATGACCGTTGTTACAGCTCCAGACGTCCGGCGCTGCCGTGTACCTTGGACAAACCGATAAGCTCAAGGACTGAACCACTTTCTGTTCTACATAATTATGAAGTGATCGGTATGCCTTTTTGGATAAGGAAATTACAGGCTTGGAAACTACTCACCATCTCGGCTCGGCACAAGCCATTAGTTCTCTGAATGGTGCAGAGTACACCATTTGGAAAGGGAGGGGACTGCAGTACCAACAACTTGGACAGGGAGCACGGTCAGACTGCCTGAAAACTTAGGATGGTTCTTTGGACGCATACGGTTGTCTCTTTACAATCCGCCTCTCTGATACAACGATGCTGCTGGCGCCATGAAGTAGCGAGGGAGCAGGTGCATCTGGACCGGGGAGAGATGTCCAAAAGACAACAGCTGCCTTCTGCAGGGGGGGGGGGGGGGGGGGGGGGAGGTGGTGGGCCTTGACTGGCTGAAATGCCATGCGTGCCACTGGCCGCTGCTGCTTGCTGCTAGCAGCGGCAGGAGGACCCACCACATCTGAGCCACGTTTCTCCCAGGCCACCGGAAGATGGTGTCGCTGCATGTGTTGACGCAGGGCGTTGTTGCCATCGTTAGACTCCATGGGCCTCGCTGCACTTTTCTGCCCACAGATTCTACATATTAACCCTTATTCGGCTCTCCGGGTGTCTTAGCAAAGAACTGCCACACCGCCGAGTAGCTGGATTTTACCGCCAACGATCCGCACTGATGTGAACTTACTGCCGCCGCTGCCCTCAGGATGAGCCACCTGTGCCGCTACTGTCCTTTGACATGCGGAAGCGGTTTTCTACCCGTGGTCAGCTTGGCTCCCGACCTCACTTGCTTGCTACCCTGCTGACTCACGGCCACACAAAAACCCACTTGCTGGCTGCGCGCTGCCTGCCGAGCCATGCTGGACGCCCCTCATTCTCCTGAACGATGATGGAAGCCCTTGCTTTCACGATCCCAAGTGCGGGCGGACTACATCATCATCTAATTTGTGTTCATCGGTCACTACTGTCCTCATCACCGGTTTTCTTGGTATGCCGGTGGCTCTGACCCCTCTCAACACATGATCCTCATGCCACTCTCCACATCTATACTTTGCCGCCTACTGCAAGAAGGCTGGGGTATATTGGCCCCATTTCTTCGCTGACAGTAGCGCTGACTGCCCTCTCAAAATTGTTCTATCCTCGCTTTATGTGGCGCTGAGCAGAAAAAATTGTAAGAATCCCTGGTTGAGGGAACTGGATGGAACATAGGAGGGATGAGGACAGGTGGGGCCCGTCTGACTCCGCTCCGGGCGCATGCCAAACTAAGTGTTGTGTCTGAGGTTCCCACAGACTACTTGGTTGGGGTTGTCAGATGTATACTGGAGGAGAGGATGACCTAGTCAACCAATCAGAACCCTTGGGTTGCTGAACTAAACACATAACAGGCCGCTAGATGACAGCGGCAGTGTCGGCCTCACGAGTGACCCCTGCTGCGACGTCCCCTTGCTGTGCTGCGACCTGGGCCCGTTTAGAAATGTTTGTGCCACTGCCCTCCAGTTGCAGAGGCCTGCCATCTCTGTCTGACATACTGTTTGTTCTAAAATGTACAGACTCTGTTTGATGAAAGATATCTGTATATGATAAATATACACCATGTTTTTGACTCCAAATGAACCCGAGTAACTAAGCTTGGGTAACCACTTGGTATAAATTGCTGCCTCCACAAATGGCCGAAAAAATTTACTTGTATGTGTCGTTTTCAAAGCATCGTGTGTTTTTCTAAATGTAAAAGCACAAACAGCTTAATTAACCTTCGCCTTGTGAATTATGCTACAAGAAAATGTATATATTTCGGTGTTTGAAAAAGAAGGTTTATTTTGTCAGCACAGGCACGCAAAACCAACGCCTTTTATTAAACACCTTGATGTATATTGCGCTAGAATGAGCCGCACAAACTAGTAGCGTGTTACATTTGCGCTGTTTTCTACGCCCACACAACAAGCAGATACTGTTGTAAATTTGCCTTTGCTTGTGAATTAGGTACAAAAAAAAAATATATATATTTTGGCGTTGAAAAAGAACGGTGTTTTTTGGGTCCAGCCACACCAGCAAAACAACGCTTTAATTAACCCTGGATGTAAATTGAGCCAAAGAATTGAGCCGCACAAACTCAGTAGCGTGTGGGGGCGCGTACATTTGCGTGTTTTCTACGCCACACAACATGAGATACGTTGTAATTTGCCTTTGTCTGTGAATTACGGCTATCCAAAAAAATATTAATATATTTGGCGTTGAAAAATAGACAGTTTATTTTTTGTCTGCACACCAGCAAAAACAACGCTAACTTAAACCCTCAGGATGTAAATATTTGCGCCAAAGAATGAAGACGCACAAACTGTAGCGTGTCTACAATTGCGTTTTTCTACGCCACACAACTCAGACTGATACTAGTTGGTAATTTGCCTATTGTTGTGAATTAGGTACCAAAAAAATATATATTTATTTGGCGTGAAAAAGTCAGTTTATTTTTGTCGCCCACCAGCAAACATCGCTTAATTACACTGGATGTAAATTGGCGCCAAAGAATTGAGCCGCAACAAACTAGTAGCGTGTTACAATTGCGTGTTTTCTACGCAACAAACAAGAGATTACAGTTGTTTTGCCTTGGGCTTGTGAATTTGGCTACAATAAAAATTTTATATATTTATTTGGGCGTCTGAAAAAAGAAGTTTATTTTTTGTCAGCACTCAGCAAAATACAACGCTTCTAATTTACCTTGGATGTAAATTGCGCAAAGAATTGAGCTGCACAAACTGGAGTAGCGTGTTACAATTGCGGTGGTTTCTACGGCCACACTACAAGAGATTACAGTGTTGTGTATTTGCCTTTGCTTGTGACAATTAGGCTACCAAATAAAATATTTATTTATTTGGCGTTTGAAAAAGACAGTTTATTTTTGTCAGCACACCAGCACAAAACAACGCTTAATTAACCCCTGGATGTAAATTGCGCCAAAGAATTGAGCCGCACAAACTAGTAGCGTGTTACAATTGAGTTGTTTTCTACGCCATACACAAACTTGAGTACAAGTTGTAATTTGCATTTGATTGTGAATTAGCGCTTCCAAAAAAAATATATATATATTTGGGCGTTGGAAAAAGGACGGTTTATTTTGGTCTGAGCACACCAGCTAAAACAACGCATTAATGTAATCAAATGGATGTAAATTGCGCCAAAGAATTGAGCCGCACAAACTAGTAGCGTGTTACCATTGCGTGTTTTATACGCCACACAAAAAGAGATTACAGTTGTAATTTGCCTTGCCTTGTGATAAATTAGGCTACCAAAAAAATATATATATATTTGGCGTTGAAAAAGACTGTTTATTTTTGTCAGCACACCGCAAAACAACTCTTAATTAACCCCTGGATGTAAATTGCGCAAAGAATTGAGCCGCACACACTAAATCAGTAGCGTGTTACCAATGCGTGTTTTCTACGCCACCACAACAAGAGTTACGTTGCTAAATTTGCCTTTGTTGTGAATTAGGCTACCAAATAAATATTTATTTATTTGGCAGTTGAAAAAGACAGTTTTATTTTTGTAAGCACACCCAGCAAAACAACGCTTAATTAACCCCTGGATGTAAATTGCGCAAAGAATTGACGCCGCACAAACTAGTAGCGTGTTTAACTTATTGAGTGTTTTCTAGCCAAACAAAGAGATACAGTTGTAATTTGCCTTTGCTTGTGAATATTAGGCTACCAAAAAAATATAATATATTTGGCGTTGAAAATGACGGTTATTTTTGTCAGCACACAGCAAAAAACAAAGCTTAATAAACCCACTGGATGTAAATTGCGGCCAAAGAATTGAGCCGCACAAAATTGTAGCGTGTTGTTACAAAATTGGCGTATTTTCTTCGCCAACACAACAAGAGTTACAGGTGTAATTTGCCTTTGCTTGTGAATTAGGGTACACAATTAAATATATATATTTTTGGCGTTGAAAAGACAGTTTATTTTGTCAGCACACTTGCAAAACAAGCTTAAATTAACCCCTGGAGTAAATTGCGCCCAAAGAAGTGAGCCGCACAAACTAGTAGTAGCGTGTTCAATTGCGTGTTTTCTAACGCCACAACAAACAAAGGAGAGAGATACTAGTTGTAATTTGCCTTTGATTGTGAATTAGGATACCAAAAAATATATATTATATTTGCGTTGAAAGACGGTTTATTGTTTGTCAGCACAACAGGCAAAACAACGCTTAATTAACTCCCCCTGGATGTAAATTGCGCAAAGAATTGAGCCGCACAAACTAGTAGGCGTGTTACAATTGCGTGTTTTCTACGCCCTCACAACAAGAGATACCAGTTGTAATTTGCCTTTGCTCTGTGATATTAGGTACCAAAAAATACTTTTATATTTGCGCGTGAAAAAAGACTGTTTATTTTTGTCAATGCACACCAGCAAAACAACGCTTTAATTAACCCCTGATTGTAATTGCGCCAATAGAATGAGCACGCACAAGACTAGTAGCGTGTTTCATTGCGTGTTTTCTCGCCTCACAACCAAGAGTTAACACGGTTGGTTAATTTGCCCTTTGCTTGTGAATTACGGCTACCAAAAAATTATTATATATATTTGGGTTGAATTAAGACGGTTTTATTTTTGTCAGCACACCAGCAAACAACGCTTAATTAACCGCCCTGGATGTAAATTGCGCAATAGAATTCAGCAGCCACAAAAAAGAGTGGTGATTTAGTATTGTAAAAACGCTGTTTCTTTAATGTTTAAAAACAGGAACTTGGCTTAGATCCATCTTGGATATTCGCACTCTGTATATGCAGCTGCAGTGGACGACAAACTGGATTTTCTGATCCAATACCCAAAAAATCAGAATTAGCACATTCATGAGACAGTCTCCCTCTGGACAAGCTGAAGACCCACCCAACAGAATATCGCTGTATATAAAAATCAGTATCACTTCAGAAAGCGCTATCACCCGCAGCAGCACCTTCCCTGTCCAGTACAGAGTGTGAGAGTGTGAGTCCCAGCGGCGCGCTCGGTTCCTTCATTATAGTGAAGGTGACGTCACAGAAATCCCGCCGGTCTCTTGTTTGGCTTCATCTCTTGCACATGTATTGGCAGGCTATGGCCCTTCTTCCTCCAGAGTGCTTTGCCCCATGTAGCAGCCATGTGCTCGCAAGCCATTTTTATCAATCAAAAGCACACTTCGTTCACCGAAGTTCCCAAAGTTCGACTTCGGTCCCGAACCGAAGTTTTCCTGAAATTCTACAACGATTCCACTTCGTTAGATTCAATCTCGCCATCTCTAGTTCAGATGCTGTCAAGTGTGTTGTGGAAGAACCAGGTTGAGGAATACAAATACAAGTGTGTCTTGCTTAACAGGTCTAAGATGGTGGTGGGAGTAGGTAGTTTCATGGTTTGATAGGCATGTTTCTTGCTGTCAGCTGTGGGGAGCTAGAGTTCATTGAGGGAACCATAAATGCCAACATGTACTGAAAAAAATTAGGTTAAAGGTACCGGGCTGACCAAGGATGTCTCCAGATTTAAACCCTCTGTTGGGCATCCTCAAATGAAAGGAGGAGCACAAGGCACCAGATCCATGATGCCGTCATGGAGGAGTGGAAGAGGATTTCAGTGGCAACATGTCAAGCTCTAGTGAACTCCATGCCCAAGAGAGTTAAGGCAGTGCTGGAAAATTATGGTGGCCACACAAAACGTTGACACTTTGGGCACAATTTGTCCATTTTTACTTAGGGGGTGTACTCACTTTTGTTGCTAGCAGTTTAGACCTTGATGGCTGTGTGTTGAGTTATTTTGAGGGCAGAACAAATTTTAATTTATACAAGCTGTACACTGACTACTTTACATTTTATCAAAGTGTCATATCTTCAGTCTTGTCCCATGAGAAGATACAGTACAATATTTACCAAAATGTGAGGGGTGTGCTCACTTTTGTGAGATACTGTATTTATTGCAGGACTTGCTGGCTCCCTCAGCCCCTTTCCTGCCTTCATCCCTCACATCTCTTATACTTTTTGCATAAATAAAGCTAACGGTTTATAGGAGATTAGAAGACATTACCATTGTTGTTGATGAGCTTCATCTAGTATTGACGCTAGAACCCATTCATGGTAAATATTAGATACTGCTTATGTCCATGAGTGATGCTATTTCATAATTTTATACAACTCCTGTAACTAAACTGAGCATCATTGGTACCCAAAAGGAGATATCAAGCAGCAAAACTAAATCTTTTCATGATGCCTAATTTTTTTTTATGGTTTAAAGAAAACAGCCATGATCACTGTTGACTTTTTAGGAAAATTTAGGGCGACATGTCCGAAAAGTGGCATATCCATGCCAGTTTTCGACGCATTAAATCAGTGTAAATTGTGACTGAAAGTCCGATACTTTCTAAAATCTCGCGTCAGATATACCTAAATGTGCCGAAAAAGGCACATCGCATCAAATATGGCGCATTGTGCAACTCGCGGCGCATAGCATATCTTTGGTAGTATATGTAATGTGCCTATCGCGGCGCATTGCCCGATGGAGGCGAATAACATATGTAATGCGCCTCAAAAGGTACATTGCGCGACGGGGGCGCACAGTGCACCATATTTAGGCGCATTACAAAGTGTCATGCCCTGCATATAATGCGCCTAGTTTTGGTGGACAGTTCATTTACAATAAGAATATGGCGTCAAAAGTGGTTTGGGCACAAAATAGACCAAAAAACTGCCGTTGGCGAGTTGGGACATGTCGTCATTAGGGTTATGGTTAGAGCTGTTTAAGGAGCTTTAAGGGGTTAACTTACTCCTAGGGCAATGCAACATTTCTGTTGCTGCCTAACTTCTGCTCCGATGTCCTGTCCTATATCATTTCCAGTTACTTCACTACAGGTCAAATGTTATGGTAACTGAAAGTGATGTGAGGTCTGATGTCACTTTCTGTCACTTAAACATGTGCCTAATGTTATGGTAACTGCAAGTAATATTAGACGTTATATCCAACATTACTTCTGGTTACCATAACCTGGAGCCAATGGTGAAATAGACGAAAGTGACATTGGACTGGATTTCGGACCAGAATTTAGGCTACAATGGAAGCATTGGGTTGCTGGAAAGGTAAATTAACCCCGGTTATGGTTATAGATAAGGTTAGATTTTCCAAACCTGATTTTTTTCACAAGTTCAGTCGAACCTATGTCAAACTGAACAGGGCTCAATTTGAGCAATGCTAGTCCCTGTCATCTGCTACTTGGCTCCAAATAATAGTTTAATATTTAATTAATAAATCATATAATACTTTCTTAGATTATTTTTTGGTTGGCTTTATAACTGAAGGTGTATAGCTTAAGAGTAGGAGACAAACCTGTGGCTTGTATGAGTGAGGGGCTTGTGTTCGCTCACCTACAGAGCATTCTTAAAGTCTGCTTGAGCTACATTTGATGGAGGCAGCAGAGACACAATAGGTCTTATTCAAATATTATAAGCAAATGTCAACTAAATTATCTCTGTCACTATAGATAAGTTAAATGCTAAAATGTACACAATAGTGAAAGCTATTATTTCATTTAATGGCTGGCGATGTCACAGAGTGACATAGATAAACATAAATTTCCCAAATGGTTAAGCAAGTGCACTAAACATTCACAAATGCAGATAATAGAAAACCAGATTTAAGGAGTAATTTCACCCCACAAATGAAACATTGAATATTAAGTCTTTGATTTTTGTTTTTTTTCTCTGGAGTTCACTAGTTGCATTTTAAGGAGAATAGAAGAATGAAATATTCTGTGTCACTCTTTTCGCTCTCAGTACAGGTCTTAGTTTCTTGTCACTTGTGACAGCTTTTTCCTGGGTGAAATTGCTCTTCACAGTTATTTTCTGTTAGTGTCAATTATGGTACAAAACTCGTAGTATACATTTGTTGTGTTCATACAGTTAATAAGGTTGTTCCATCTGGACAACCCACTGGTATGTACCCTATTAGGATTACCGGACATCACAGAGGGAGGCTTAACTTAAGACTGTGCTCAATGAGTCAGAGGAACGGAAACACACAGCTTCTTCCATTGCTCTATGAGCCAGAGGAATGGACACATACAGCTTCCTCAAGCAATTACAGCACAATTCTGAAGATTACAGAAACCTGAATCACAGCAGTCATCTGAACACCTTGGTTGCTTTATCCATTCTGAAAGGTTCTCCAGTTGGGACCACCTCTTGAGTAACAATTATAGGTAGTCAACATTAGATTGGTGAGGATGCGATTGATAGAATCAAAGGAATACAGAAACCCACCCCATCCCATTAGCACAATTGCGGTGAGGAGGTTTCTATGGATTAGCTACTGAACATGTGGGTTGTAGGATTTATGGAAACAGCTAAGGAGGATTGTATGATTGCTATAACCCCATAGAGATTGCTTAAGGGGGACCTTTACATGTTTATTTCAGTAAATACTTGTGTTCCTTATGAAATAACATTTCTGAAGCATATTTTATAACTCTGTGTTGTGCTGTTCCTCTGATATTTCTTCTAGAAATGTATTACTGAATCTGTCAGATGGGTGTTACTATTTCAGTTTTCAGTGGGGTGGGACACACTACCAATTGGTTACACCAAGCTGACAGATTCAGTAATATATTTCTAGGTGGAATAACAGAGGAACATCACAACACCGAGTTATAAGAGAAGAACACAGGGAACACAAGTATTTACTAAAAGAGACCTATCATGAATGTCATGTTCTTTAACTCTCGACCACAAAAGAAGAGAAGTGCCTCCTAATAGCTATTTTCATGACTCCCCAAATTGCATATTTCAGTCCATTTCATGACTTGGGTGTTAGCCAAATTTATAAACCTGTGAACAGATCTGGGTGAAATGAACCCAAGAATTACAAATAAGCTCTTCAATAAGGTAGAGTGACAAAAAAGGTTGGTCCCATTTGTGCAGTATCCACTTATGTTAATATATATTTCAAGTGTGCATGTGTATATATTTATTATATAGCACCCTGTGTTTATGACTGACATACTACATCTCATTTCATTAGGGATCAGTTCTGTTCCCAGTGTCCTTGCAGCTTCTTTTCGACTAGAGAAGTGAATTAGATTCTGTGCTACACATCCTGTTACGCTGACATTATGTGTGTTTACCGATGGATATAACATGGCAGAACTGAATTGTTTTTAAATAAAGGCCACAACACATTTTATTAAACATCCATTTTAGAGGTTGCATTGTTCCTCGACACATTTCCAAGAAAGTAGTTAATTCTCGTTGGTTATATTAACTGAGCCACCTCTTGAATATTTATATGGAACAAAACCACACAAATTAATTCTTGTGTCCTCACTTAGGAGCTGTCCCCCACAAATCCTCATTTATGTGATTATTGGTGCAAGGCCTAGTTCCGCTTTTCTGCTCACGACCCCACACTTGAATGTGACAGCGCTGTCTCTGTGTAGATTTCGGTAATAGGCATAAAAGGCCAATAATCATGATGTGGTGTGAAAGGAACGTAGTGTTCCTTTGAATTTATTAACACTGAGTCCATAGCTAAAGTACATCCTGCAGATTTCCTGTGAGTATCGTCTCTTGACAAATTACATATACTTCTATCCGACAGTGATGTCCACTATAAGAGAAACAGCTTATTTTCTTATATACATCTTTAAAGTCACATGTCATATCCTGTGCAACTACTAAAGGGAAATTCAAGCAAATCTACTATACAATTAAAGGCTAAATATGTAAAACATGATTTTTATGATGTTACAAAATCCTAATCTATAATACAATGTGGTGCAAATTAAGGTATGATAATAATCGTTGTAAACAGAGGTGTGACTTGATGCTCATAGGCCATGTTTTGGTGTGGATGTTCCTAGTCTCCAGTTAGGCCTTGGCAATCAAGGCTCATATGATGAACAAAGTGCAAAAGTAAGACAAAAATAATAGCCAGTGAAATTAAAGGTTAAATAGCACCCCTATATTCTCCAAAGTGCCCCTTAATGTTTTTTTTTCTCCACAATGATTTGTTTTAATATGTAGGTAAAGGTAAATGAATACTTTTACCAAATACATTGCA
Organism: Phyllomedusa bahiana; assembly: GCA_025379985.1. Lineage (NCBI taxonomy): Eukaryota > Metazoa > Chordata > Amphibia > Anura > Hylidae > Phyllomedusa > Phyllomedusa bahiana. The sequence goes on along the minus strand of JAODAL010005318.1, from coordinate 46,348 downwards.
ATGTTGATTTTGCTTTGTTCAGAAGATAAAGAAGATTTTATTTCCTCTTGGAGCACATACAGTTTTAGACTCCTAAGGTAGCGGCAGAATATGTCGAGAAATGTGTCGAGTTTTCCTACGAGTGTATAATATTTTAATCCCAAAAATGCCAGAATTAGTTTTTCTTTTATTATCCTTCCCAAAAAGTTGATCAATAATGTTATATGTACCTCAAAATGGTGCCAGCTTCTACAAGAAAAATAGTTACTCATATGCTTATGTCGACATAAATATTTAAAAGTTATGGCTTTTGGAATGTGAAGATAAAAAAATAAAAAATGCTGTGTCCTCAAGGCCCAAAATACATGTGCCCTGAAGGGTTTAATACATGAATAGACACATTTTTTTATTCTTCCTATAGTGTTCATCAGTTTTCTTAACTGAATAATAGCTCCAAAAAGCTTGCATATACTATTTTATTGTTTAAAGTAGTTAAGACTTTAAGGATTTATCAGAGATAATTATAATAATGTAGAATATAATGTAGAATTTAGCGTATATTAAGAAAAATGCATTAATCAATGCACTCTCAATTAAAAGGGTTGTCTCACTACAAGGATTGCTTTCTATGTTAAAGATCTTTCAAAAACAAGTCACTTTGCAATATGTGTCCATTAGCAGTGTCCTACCTGTACCTAGATATCCCCTCTTGTATGGGCTGCATCAGCTCCTCAGGTCACTATAGCTACAGACCTGTTAGATCTCTCCCTATAGGCTGCCAGCGCTGGTTGCTGTAGCTGGTTGCTGTAGCTACAGACCTGCTGTCCTCACTGCAGGACAGTAGTAGCCAGTAGAAGCCAGTAAACACGTCCCTGAATTCAAAAATGAAACTGAGAAAACAGGACTGAGGCAGGATGAATCGATGTAGTGAGACAACCCCTTTAAGTATGCTTATAAATTATGCTTCTAATACATAAAACCTAAAACTGCATGTAAACCATATAGTCCAGGGGTATATGGCATCCTCCTGATGTCATGTCAACAAACTTACATGACATTATCAGTGAAACACATAGGCACTGCCTTTAGGTCATGCAATAATACCCATATAATCCAAGATGATGCAAGGTGAGCGCTTGAATGTGATGTTTCAGGGATGCCCTATACATGATGACATATTGTTAAAGGGGTTGTCTCACTACAAAGATTATCTTTCATCATGTAGGTAACAGTACATGAAGACTTTTTCCAAATATATTGCTTTGTTTATTTTTCTTTGTTAAGGAGATAAAACTGAGTTTATCAGCTCTGAGTGTATTTAGGTTTCTCTTAGTTACCGACCTGCTCTGCCCCGCTCTCACCTGCTATTTGTTTTAACTGATAGCTGGGATGACTTTAGCTCTGAATCTGGGATAACTTTAGCTCTGAATCTTCTCTGGACTTTAGATAAACATCTCCTGTTCTCAAGTCAGAGTAATTAGCAGAAAAAAAAACTGACACTCTGAAGGACTCTTCGAATGACTCTTCGACACTAGCTTGTGCTGTCCTCAGCCAGGGGGGCAAAAACTATGTGACAGGTTCTCTTTAAAGTGGGACTTGCTGGGACTTGTAGTTCCCCAGCATGCCACACTTTCAAGATAAGGCACTGAAAGAATAGACACACATTCCCTGTGTGTCTATATATATATATATATATATATATATATATATATATATATATATATATACACGCACACAGTACATAACCTGCAGCCAAAAACCATGGGGTGTGCGTGTTTCTATATACACGCTGGTACTTGTAGTTCCACAGCAGCTGCCAAGGAACTAAGGGCCACATGCATGAAAACTGTCAAGGTCTAAAACTCACTTACTCACTTTGTTGCCCACAGCAACCAATCAGAGTGCCCCTTTCATTTCATATAGTGCTCTGGAAAAATGAAAGGGGCGCTCTGATTGGTTGCTATGGGCAACAAAGTGAGTTTTAGACCTAGACAGTTTTCATACATGTGGCTCTATATGTCCCAGCATGCAGTGTCTGCACTCGCCGTGTTAAAAAAATAAGCCCTCCCCCAAAAATAAGCCCAAGCACTTTTTTGAAAATGATAATAATATAATACCCGGACTTATTTTTGGAAAAACACAGTACTTAACCCCTTAACGACCTTGGGCGTATGAGTACGTCCCAGGGCCGCTAAGGGGCTTTGCAGGGGGATCACTCCGCGACCCCTCCGCACAGCCGCCGGGTGTTAGCGGCAAATCGCCGCTAACATCCGGCAGTAACAGCGCCGGCGGGTGGCTCCGCCCGCTGGCGCTGTTTTACCCATCAGGCGCCGCGGCAAAGATGGCCGCGGCGTCTGAATTAACGCCGATCGGTGCCGCGCACCGATCGGTGCGGTGATAAGCATAAGCCGATCCGATCACCGGGCATTGTGGTGGGGAGCCTTGGGAAGGCGCCGGTCACTTACCCTGGCCGGTTTGCCCCACTTCCGTCCGCAGACAGGAAGTGGGGAAACCGCCATTTTTGTACACCCTCATGCATTGCCTATGCATTGCATTAGGTTGTATTAACAATCGCGCCACCTAGTGGTCAAGTACCACAGGTGGCCTCAATGTTACAGTAAAAAAATAAAAATAAATAAAGTTTTAAAGTACAAAAAAAAAAAAGTCTTAAAAGTTCAAATCACCCCCTTTTCCCCATTTTACAAATAAATCGTTAAAATAATAAAAAAGTTATATATATTTGGTATCGCTGCATCCGAAAAAGTCCGATCTATAAAAATATAACATCATTTGTCCCGTACGCTGAACACCGTAGAAGAAAAAAATTCCAAACGCCAAAATTGCGTTTTTTGGTCATTTTACGTCACTCAAAAAATGGAATAAAAAATGATCAAAAAAAGTCGCATGCATTCCAAACTGCTAGCGAGAAAAAGTACATTTCAGCCCACAAAAAAATGCCCCCTCACTGATGTCCGTAGGTGTTAGTACAAAAAAGTTATTGGTCGCACAAAATGCCGCCGTGGCGCAAATTTCAAAAATAGAAAATGTTTGGAATTTTTTTACGGTACCAAAACATAACGGAAACCCTACATGTTTGGTATTGCCGGATGCGTAACAATCTGAAGAATACAGATAACACATTATATTTACCGAAGATGGAACACCGTAAAAGCAAAACCCCCGTAAACATGGTGCAAATACATTTTTTTTCACAATTTGTCCCACTTGGAATTTTTTGCGGTTTCCCAGTATATTCTATAGTATAGTGAATAACACCATTAGAAAGTACATCTTGTCCCGCAAAATAAAAGCCCTCATGTGTCTATGTCGGTGGAAACATAAAGAAGTTATGGCTTTCAGAAGGCGAGGAGGGAAAAACGAACGTGTCACCAAAAAAAAACGCCGGGTCCTTAAGGGGTTAAGCCACTGTGCTCTGCTAAGGCCCACCTCTTGTTAGGGTATGTTCACACGGGACAATTTCGGTGTGCATTTCGCCGCGTATTTGCGCTCTAATACGGGCGAGATGCACAACGAAATTACGGTAATCCATAGCTCTCATAGAGAACTATGGATTACGCCTCCTCTCCCCGCTCGTACAATACGATCATATTGCACACGCGAGGAGATAAGTGACCTGTCAATTACTTGTGGCAAAAACGCGCTGCGAGTAAGGAATGTCAATCGGGGGCTGCCGGTCCTCCCCACGCCGCGGGAGTACACGCGTATTAGTGCGAGCTCCCGAAAGACACGATGTACAACGACGCGTACTGTACGTGCCGCAGTACATCGTGTGAACATAGCCTTAAACAAATAAAATGTATGCAAAGTGCAACACAGTAACAACTATAAGTATATACATTACATGCAGAAAGTCAGGACATATGAAGATATTCAATCAGCAGTCTCTCAAATGCCAAATGACCATTTAAAATGACAGGCAGCGATAGAAGAATAGGGAGAACTGACAGATCTACTGGCATCTTTAAGGAGAGTGAATTTCGGCCATCAATCAACCTCAATACTTGACGTACAGTGAGATGCTTGGTCTGTTGTTTAGACTTTGCGTGATTTGCCATCACTATCTGCCTGTGACTGCACATAAACATTTACATTTACAATAAGGTGTAACTTGACCATGTTCATGTTTTTGTAATAGGGCACTTTTCACAAAACATCTTTTCATCTCTTTTTCTTCCTAAACATGGCTACGTTTCATTGAAAACAATACTGGCTGGCATGCGGAGCTGCTAATTTGTTGGGTCCCTGTGATTAGAATACATTAACATTTTCACTTCAAATGACTCCCGCATCTGAGTGATTAAGAAGTATTTGTTTAAAGCACTAGAATGATTTACAGACCTTCGAAGAACAGTTGCAGGAAGGAGCGCATAGGGATGTCCTCTGAATATTATGTTGACTGTGGCCAGGACTAAGGACAGACCTATTTGGAAATAGACAGATTCGATCAAAGTCCACCACACCTTAACATTTTTGTGAAATCAACCAATAAACTAATATGAATGTGTAGTCTCATGATTGGTATTGAAGTGAAGAAGATGTCGGATTCTTTGGTGCCATAAGATATAGTCTGCTACCAGAAGTGTCTGCTAGTAGATTACATCCCTCTTCTTCATCTCTGAGGCAGCCAAGCAGCAATGCCAATGTGGAGTCTGGAGAGAGAGCTCTTGGTGAAACATGCTTTTAGTTACCCGTTATCTTATATCTGCCCTAACATTTAATAAAGGATGACAGGTGTTGTGTAAAGTGTAAAACAGATCATATAGAAATGAGGTCAGAACATTTCATCTACTCTTGAAGTTAAATGCCATGCATTATTAATGAATACTTATTCAATATGGAAAACCTAAACGGGTTTTCTGACTAATTTCCCCTTTTTTTTATTTAAAAATTATGCTGCTTAAAAAAAGTCATCTCTACACTCATCACAGTCCCAGTACTGATGTTTCCAGTGAAGTCCCCTGTCATTCCCTTGACATAAGCATTGATATAAGCCATTTACTTCCTGAGTGGTGATGTAAAGGGAATGGCACAAGACCATTGAAGAAACAAGAAGAGTCCAGAGAACCGCATAGAAACAGTGCAGTGAATATATCTTTCATGTTTCTGATGGTGCAGTATCTTAAAATAACAAAAGTCATAATTAACTGGACAACTACGCTAAGTACAAGAATTACTGCTGCACCACTCTGTGTGCCCCCAATTTGCAAAGCATGCCATACTGTAGATAGTATGTAGGACTGGATACCGGGGCAGACAGTGCACTAAGGCACCGGATAAAGCTGCATGGGCTAAAATATGGGTACACTCTGCAGATTGTATCACTGAGTACTGTGTGCCTGAGGTCTTAACATCGATTTTTATTTATTCTGTTTTTTTAGAATCATGGAAAAATATTCTGAGGTTAAATGACATTTTGTGGATTAGGTCAGGGATCGTTCCAATCATTGACTTTGTATTTAGAGTAGTAGACTAGTAGTAAAGCACTAGAAAGAGACTCTGAAGCTGAAGACTGCATACAGTAATGGTACAATGTTTCAGCTCCTCAATAGAGCCATTTTCAAGCAAAGTGTATTGGTGCTATATACATATGAGATTCTGATGCCACATTATTGAAGCTCCTACTGATATTTGGTCTCTGGACGGTGTTGCCTGGGTTACAGTACTAGTATAAGTATGGGCACAATATATTGTATAACTTTTTGTAACATATCATTTATCTTAATTTACCACTTCACAAACCCTGTCCAAGGCCAGCTTGTTATGGCCGGCCTTAGAGAATGGGGAGATGGATATGCTTACATAGTTGCCCCTAATTAATCTCTATGGGAGTTATGAATATAACTGTGCTCAAGTATATTAAGAACTCCAATAGATATGAGCAGGGTAGAGCTGCGAAAGCAAGGACATCTCCCTTTTTTTGAGTCCATCGCGTACCAAGCCCTAAGCTGGCCTTATGAGGACCCTTAAGAAACAAATTCTTCTAGAAAATCCTTAAAGGGGTGTCCTGGAAGTTCCAAAAGCTTGTTTGTCCGACGGGGCATGATAAAAAAAAATAGAAGAAAAGAAGCATACTTATGGCATGGAACGTTCATTGTTCACGTGAGACAGGTGCAGCCAGTCACAAGCCACAGCAGTGGTCATGTGCAACTGGGAATGTATGCACGTGTCAGGTAAACGATGAATGTTCACAGCTACAGCCAAGATGAACAGGCCAGCCACCAGAATGGAACAGGAGCATCCAGGAATGAATTGTGCTTCTTTTCTACTATTTTTTTTTTATCATAGACAGTCACACATTGTTGTAACTTGATATACACCATTTAAGAACTTTGCAGTTATCAAGTATGAATGGGGCTGCAGCAGATATCTGGTTTCTTTTCAGATATCAGACGCAGCCCCATTCATACATTTTTAACTCTCCCGCACACCATTCTCGGGTGCATTACATAGCGCCTGCGGCACTTTGTAATGCGCCCAATCTTGGGAGGCGGGGCACACTAGAATAGTAGCGAAGCTACATATTTGTAGCTTTGCTACGGCATTTCTAGGCGCTTTAAAGTCGGAACAGGTATACCAGTTTCAAAGTGGTTTCCCTGAGCCAGAACTGTCGCCCTAGCACTAGAATGCGCCTGATTTATGACCCTCTTTATAGCTGGTTCATAAATCAGGCACATTCTATGCCTTTCTTAAGCGCATGAACACCACATTTCATGCATGTCGCCCTTAATGTTGATGAGGAAATTCTCATAATTATAGGTTTTTCTAGACTAAATTACAGATATTCTATGATAATATTTTAATTTCTAAAGGTACCATAAATATATAATATTTAATATCTCTGAATATGTCTTGGTATATATATAAAACTTGACATGTCTCCATAAAATCTTGTTTTACATCTTGATAAAGATATGTTTTTCAGCCGAGAAGATGGCAACGGGCTAATTGCCAACTTTAATGACATTGCAGAAATATTAAGTTCCAAGCTTCATGAAAGTCCACGTTACAGACCGATGAGGATAAACTCATAATGGCAACTATCCAGGTGGTCAGAAGTGAACATGCATAGGAGACGATTGAGATTGTAACCTATTAAAGTGTGATTTGAAGTGTATTGACCAGTTGAATGGAGAATGTCCAACAATTGGCTAAAGTATGTGAACCAATCAAAAGTGATGCTTTACTTATGTAACATACTCCAGAGGGTATATAATAAAATATAAACCCAACCCTCATTGGAATTGGATGGGGACTGTCTGTCTGTGGCTCCTCTTATTCCCCATCAACATCACTTCACTGGCTAAACAAGAATCTGATAACCAGTTGGCACCATGGCTTACCGTGACAATGTTGAATTAACATTTTCTACATCTGTATGCAAAATCTAGAACTGCATTACAAAAAAAAGCTTTCCACAGGATGGATACATAAACTCTACAGCCATAGTGAACATTGTAGCTACTCTTGAGGCCCTCATTAAGACAACTACTTTCCAGATGCCCTAATATATATCAAGCCATCTCTTTAATATAAAGCATTATTCATCTGAATGATCTCTGTTAAATACAACATACTGTGAAATACTACCATATAGTACCCCCATACACTGCTGGAGGGGAAATATTTGGCTGGCTGCAGTTTACACTGGGGAAGTCAGCAGTTTGCCAAGTGCTGCACCTGCAGTGGCTCCAATCTGAAGGGGGTTATCTCTAATTAGACAACCTTTTAAAGTTTATTGGATTAAAGGATGGTTGAAGAAGCTTATAAAATATTCTGTCATATGATAAGGTAATAGAGGCTGCATTTTGCAGTGTAGTGATGGCATCACCTACGAGGTAAATTTGGGTTTCTTGCATGATATGGTTTCAGATAAAATTGTCATGAGTTACAGAATAAGATAGACCTACAAAGGACTCTAGAAACAATTCTTTGGGTTGATTTATTTTGTCAACACAATATGACTTATAGTATTCAGCTATTGTGATATTGTTGGCTATGCTGAGTATATAAACTTCACTGCAGAGTACTAGATTAGCTTTTATTGGCTGAAAATAGTTTGCATGTTTTTAGTATTAGCTAGTTTAACACTAAGAACAACTATTCATGTGACTAAAATATTTCTAACATTCCCAAAGGCACTATTTCTACAGAAAAGTACTCATTTGAACAAACTCTAGTCATAAAACCAAGGTTGGTTTGAGCCCATGCCAGCTGTGGGAGAAATGTCCTTAAAATAATTAAAGCCTAACTTCCCTAAAACTCAGGAATGATTGCACTTAACCCCAAAATCCCACTTTCTCATATCATACTCTTAAGACTCAAAAGATAAAATAAAAAATAGTGTCCTGGGAAGGCTGAAACAATCTACTTGTAACTTTGACTCTGCAGAGTCTGTATTTTGAATATGTTATTATTTTGAATATGTAATGAAGAAATACCATTGTCATCATTGCTTTCCTCCTGTATAGAAGGCCAACAGTTTTCCAGTTTACAGCAAAGCAATTCTCCATTGTGAGTACTGAATGTCATTGGAGAGAGGAAGGGAGTTGAAGTTATTGGAAGTGCTGCCAAAATTGAGTTTCCTATCATAGTCCTGTATTAGAAAGTCCTCAAGAATCTTTTTATGAAAAATTTCGGCAAATGTTGTGTTTGCTGGATAGTTCTGAACTTTGTATGGGCAATAGCTTGCCAAGATTCAATTGATCATCTTAGACCTACATGACCTCCTTATTCCTGGAGTAGATGGTCGCCAGTTTTTATTGTTTAAGCACGGATGTGTTATGCAAGAGAATTAAGATATAAAGGATGTCTAGTAGGAAATATTTCTTCATACCAAAGATTTTCTTTTACTGCAGTCACAGATTTTAAGAGGATTTAGGCTTTAAACTTGTAGGTGACCAAAGTGACCAAATGATATGAAAACGAACTTTAACCTTCTGTTGAAGTTCAATAAAGAAGAAGAGATTTAATTGCTCATATAATTCAAGTTTGTGGCTGTAGATCACAGGTGAAGTTTTAATAGAAAATATATGACCTAGGAGATTGACATTCGCCTGAAGTTAATGAGACTTGTGATAAGGTAAGCTGCATTGACTTTAGTCAAGTCAATGAGATTTGTGACGAAGTTAGCCTCCTGATCAAATAAGTGAGACCTGACAGTGTGAAACAAGTAAGAATCAGTCGAAGAGATTAAGTAGTAGGTCTTGAACATAGTTTTAGAATGCACAAGCATCTTTGAAAGGATGACTTTTTCCCTAAATTAGTTTTTGACCTTTCAAGGTATAAAACGAACCAGAAGCAGCTGTACAATATATTGAAAGAAGGATCTCTTACCCCATCATAAATCACTAATCATGAAATGCATGGAAATAGGAGATACACAAGCATTTTCTCCAATCCTTTCCACTAAACTGAGTTATGTTAGGATTTAATGGGATTTAATGGTCAATCAGGAGTGTTTTGTACTAATGGAGATTGTAGAGATACAGCGTTATGCTTTGGAAACATTGTCTGGTTAAAAGACACTAGCGATCTATGGTGTAGAGCTGTCATTCAGCCAAAGAAAAGAACTATTTGGGGTCTGCAGGTCAGCCTTTAAGTGTCTGAAGATTCGTGAATGCTGTTAATTTGCAGTATGAACTGTTGCAGCCTCATGTTGTGTAGCGGTCGCTATGCACAAAGCAAAATAAAAATAAAAGTACTTCAAAACCTCTCACTCGCCTTTAGGTGATGTGATTATAAATATAACACTGTATGGATCGATGGTTAAACATGGGCTTCATAAGCAAACATACTTTAAATCTGAAATTGTTCTCTATGTATTCTCAGCCTTGTTTCCCCCCCCCAAAAATAAGCCTTTATCATTTTCATGAGGGATAGCTAGGTTATTAAATAGCATATACAAATAAGGTGACATTGAACCATGCTGACATCAAAAAAGGCAAAGAAGAATAACATTTTGTATATTTTTTAACAATGTTATTAATAATAATAATAAAAAATGATAAAATGAGATATTTACAAGGTTCTCCCATCTAGAAAACTCCATTACTAGATGCAGCCCGTCACTGTACGCTGAGAATTGATATCACCATCATGAACACTTAAACACTTGTCTGCTCCCAGCTCTCTACCTGAACATCTACTGGTATATACTTATTTGCACCTAAAGTATCTCTCGCCTTCTGAATACTTCTACAATTTTGTGCACCAATCTCTCAGTCTAAACATTTATATGCTTGCAATGTGAGGTACTGTATTTATCCAAGAATGGTTCTTCCTTGATCCTGATTGTCAGGCCTAACTTGCAGAACAGAATAACCTTGCTGCTATCTACTGTCCCCTTAAAGGGGTTGTCTCACTACAAGGATTGCTTTCTATGTTAAAGATCTTGCAAAAGTAAGTCACTTCGCAATATGTGTCCATTAGCAGTATCCTACCTATTCTGAGATATCCCCTCTTGTGTGGGCTGCATCAACTCCACAGGTCGTTATAGCTACAGACCTGTTTGATCTGTCCTAATAGGCTGTCAGCACTGGTAGCTATAGCTACAGACCTCGTGTCCTCAGCAGCTCCTCACTGCAGGCCAGTGGGAGCCAGTAAACACGGCCCTGAATTCAAAAATATAACTAAGAAAAAAGGGCTGAGGTAAGATGAATTGATGTAGTGAGACAATCCCTTTAAAGGGTTTCCTCACAACACTTTTTCACTGAGTTTTATCAGTTTTGCATTTACTCTGGCAGTGCAGGAGATTGTTATCTCTAACAAGATTACAAATAAGGCCATGCTTTTTAGTCCTGACAACACATCTACCTTTTATTTAGTGAAGCTAATCTTGTTACAAACAATTAGCCTGCTTTGCTCACAGGCCGTCAATATGGTGACGTCACTCCGTCCTCTCTGCTCAGATAGTAGACGTCCCTGCTCTCAGCTAATCAGATAATCTGGTATGCAGGAAACCTGTGTGCACTCCGAGAGCTCATAAAATCTATCTTATCTCGTGACAAAAGTAAAATCTACTGACCAATGTATTTAAAAAAAGTCTTCATTTAACTGTACATTTATTTTGAAAGCTAATCTTTGTACTGAGAAAATGCCTTTAAGCCAGGGATCCCCAGACTCCAACAGGACACAACTATAGCCTCTGTCAGTTTTAAACATATCGTCATTTCAACCACCACTTATTCCACTACCAAACTAAGGCTAATAACCTCTGGGCTAATCACTTCAGTGGTGGCTGACATAGAACACAGCATATAGGTGTTACTACACAGAGTCCCAGCTAACTTCTATTTCTCCCCTGTAGCTGAAAGTCAGATGAACATCATTCCTGTCTCTAGCTACAGCAAACCACATGCAGCGGCACCACAGAGGATTATGACCCACTATTCAGGTGAACTGTGAAACTAAGGTTTTTCTGTCAGATTCTGCCCAGAAATCCTTGTTGAAAGCTGAAAAAAATCATTCCCATTGACCTCAATAGAGAATATGCGTTGTAGTTCATACAGAGGATATTTTCACTGAACAGTTTATATAACCGACACACCGGCAAAGAATGAGTAATGCTCATTCTTTGGTTGTTATATATATAAAAAAAAGAAACAGAGAAGGCGCACAATCGTGAATTATGTTAGGTCAGGAATTTACGATAGAATAGCCATATTGCTCACCTCCTCATGTTGTGCGTTAAAACCAGAGGCACAACTCTCATATCAGCATAAATGCTCAGGTTTGAGCTCTTAACCTCGGCAGCTCCGCAGTCATTCTTTGGCTGTATTTCATGTGGAAAACATGTGGATATTTACTATTGATGCCAGTGGGATAACAAAAATCCTCATGCAATTATGTGGCCAAAATGTTTGTATGTGTATTGCATGTGGTTTTTAATGCAGATCAGCATGCAAACCCAGTAGGCATGAATTGGGCTTTTTCTGACTGTAAAACGCCTGTAAAACCAAATATGAAAACGGCCCTAAAACATCAGGCAATAATCATGTACTGTATTAAAAAATACTCATTAAAACATATTAGATGACGCGGTTTTCAACGGCAGAATCTGGATTCTACACTCAAATTTTACTCTGTTATGTGAACATACCATAAAGACAATAGTGAGCAAGGGCTACAAAGCCCGAAACGCATCTGTGTCGTACACATCTATGTAGGGTTATGCTGTTGGAGTGCTGTTTTATTGGATACAATAAAGTTTGCTGGTTTTACCGTCATCCGGACTCTGGATTTCTGGAGGGTGTTTGTCCCGTGTGGAGTCATACCCGGATATCCGTTTCAGTACAGGTGCATAAAGACAATATATAACATTGGAGCTGTCTCTCAGCTAATCTCACAGGCCTTTAAAGGAACAGGAAAACTTTTGTGTGCCTTGTGTGCTTTTACCTCTTTGGCTGTGTTCACATGACATAGGCAGCTAGGACTAAAACACTGCAAAATCTGCATTAAAAAGACATTGTGTATGCCTCTCCATCTGTACATGATTTTGCTGTAATGATTTCTAGTCTTTTTGGTGGGTGTAAGTAACTTGTTATATGATGATCCCTTGACTAACCTTTATTCCTTGTATACTTTTGGTTTTCTTGCAGTTTATGTAGATGTTACTTATGGACACTAGAACATTGACACCAGTAGGCAGGTTATAGGAGGTGTTATTTTTCGGATTTGAAAGTATTACTGATCCTTATTATAGAAGAAAGGTCAGAATACACTGGTGCCTATTAAAACAGATGACAGAATATTAATGATGCTTTAGAGCAGTGCGCTTTCTTATGGTAATAGTTCATCAAGCGTTCATATTGAATGCTGTGTGCACTCCTACGCAGGGATCAATGCACAATATTTCACATGATGAATGCAGCTCTGATTGTCTACCTGTAATATTATGCATGTATTTTAAATATACTTATTATGGTTATAAATGTAGAAGAATATTTGATTTTAAAAAAAATCCTTGTTAGAGCCAAATGGCTAACCTGCAGGTGTAGCAAATCTTGACATTTAGGGCCACATGTATAAAAACTGCCTAGGTCTAAGACTTTCTTTGTTGCCTATAGTAACCAATCAGAGGTTCCCTATCATTTCATATAGTGCTCTGAAAAAAATGAAAGGGGAGCTCAGATTAGTTGCTATGGGCAACAAAGAAATTCTTAGACCTAGACAATTTTCATGCCTATCCCCCTTAATACCTTATTATACCTGTGGCAGAGAACTTAATCATAACCTTTTTCAATGCTTCTACTTGGCTTCTGAGATAAGCTATACCATTGCAGGACATTATCGATGCCAAACTATCTTAGCTAAATCCAAACATCATCCAAAACCGGCATCTTATTGCTGTCAGTGACCGCATACTTCATATACCTCATGTCCATGTTCATAGATTTCAATTCAGAATGGCTCCCAATGAAAACAGTCAGATCCATTTAGATGTCAATTTTTTCAACTTCATGCAACTACATGTTTACAGTATATATCTAATTATAAGTAGGTAGATGTATGAGATGACCAACTGGAAAAACATAAGATAGTCTATGTAATAAATGTCAGGTGTGTGCAGGTACCACGTGTCAGGCAAACAGGTAAAAGTGGATAGCGGATGTGTGTGGATGCCTGTGTTATTACTTTAAGTTAAACGTCAACTTCTTTTGTATACCACTTTTTTGAGCCCAATGCCATATAATAAACAGCCTCCACTGTTTGTAACATACGTTCACTGCAACATATGGCAACAACACTTTAAATACTTTCTTCTTATTTATTAAACATCATATCAGTCCAGTTAAGACAAATGTAACGAGTTTTAAAATGTCAAAGCACATTAGACAAAGAAGGGCAATGGTATACTTATGTTCACGTCCCGCAGGGAACTTCACATGAGTCCGTTCAATCCACACTGGGATAGCTGGGAGATGCCGAGCATAGAGACAGAGGAGCACACCTGAGCTGCGACGTTTCGAAGGTTACACCTTCTTTCTCAAGCTTGTCTTGGGAATTTGCCCTTGATACCGAGCTATTACCTTCTATTAGAGCATGTATGCATTGTTAATTGTGGATGTATATGAGGACACATAGATTGGTGTGTGAGATTATGTATATGCATCAATGTGTGCATTGGAAAATATCATGTACATAAGTGCTTGCATGTGTATAAATAGGTGTACCTGTACTTACATATGAATTATCACTCTGATTTGTATGCTTCAAAGGAGTTTTCAGTGTAAAGCCATACAATGCTAAAACTAAGTGATCTTTTATACATGAAAAATGGTAAAATATTATTTTTTCTCTATTTGGCATTATTTACATCTGCAGTGAAGGCTTTCTTGCTATATTAGTATATTATATATATATATATATATATATATATATATATATATATATATATAATATTTATATATATATATTTATATATATAATATATATATATATTATATATATATATATATATAATATAATATATATATATATATATATATATATATATATATATATATTATATCACAAAAGTGAGTAGACCCCTTACATTTGTGTAAGTATTGTATTATATATTTCCATGGGACAACACTGAAGATATGACACTTTGATACAATGTAAACAGTAACCGTGTAAATTTGGTGTGCCCTCAAAATAACATGACACAGCCATCAATGTCTTAACTGCTGACAAAAAAAGTGAGTACACCCATAAGTAAAAATAGAAAAATTGTGCCCAATTGTCCATTTTCTCTCAATAGAGTCATGTGACTCGTTAGCGTTACAGGGCCTCAGGTGTGAATAGGGAGCAAGTGTGTTAAATTTGATGTTATCGCTCTCACACTCTCTCATACTTGAAGTTCAACATGGCACCTCAAGGCAAAGAACTCTCTAAGGATGGCCTAAGCTATAAAAATGGCCTAAGTTATAAGAAGATTGCCAAAATCCTGAAACTGAGCTACAGCACAGTGGCCAAGACCATACAGCAGTTTAACAAGACTGGTTCCACTTAGAACAGGTCTTGCCATTGTCGACTCAAGAAGTACACAATGTATAGGCACTGGCTATCAGGACTAAGAATAAATGTTAGCTTGGTAACCATAAAGAATTCTCCTGCATGGGTTTAAGTAAAGTTGTGTTGCTGTTAGAAGAAGAAGTTAATGCATGCATAAAGTTATACTGCGAGATGCACTAAGTAAAGGGGCTTATAACTTTTGGAGGGGGGCGGGGGCTATTGCTCCTGCATAGTCCAATATCTGCTGTCTATATAGTGTATGGATGCAAGCAAGGGTGGTTGTGCTGTTAGAGGAAGGAGTATGTCTGTGCATAGTGTTTTACCCTGAGAAGAGTGGGGCTGAGAAAGAGCTGAACAGTAACTTCCTGTCGTCTCTCGCTCTCTCTCTCTCTCTCTTCCTATTTTTCTTACAGGAAGTTGGAGGGAACATTTCCTTTCTACCGGGCCCCATTTTAAAGGGGTTTTCTCACCATGCAGTTTCACAGTCACAGCCAGCTTTCCTTTCACTGTGCCTTTGCCAGACTGTGGGTGGTTCTATAACAGTGATTAGCATATTAAGCTTCTCTGTAACTAGCAGAGACATTCCAAAGACAGTGTAGGAGATTTAATCTTCAGTAAACAAAAGTTGCAAGTGCTCTGAGGAGTGAAAACAATTGCTTATCTGTAAACAAAAGCTAATTTTGTTAGCGATAATTAGTCTGCTCCAAGAGGAAGCTCTGTCCATGGTGACTCCCTGCTCCCTGTCTAATCAGTAAGGGAGATTATAGATGTAACCAAAAAAACCTGTGTGTACTTAAGGGCGATATGTATGAAAGGGTTTTTCGCCTTTTTATGGTGTAAAATGCACCAAAGGGGAAAGGTTTGACTAAATTGTCAATGTATAGCGTGGACGAACATGTTTGGCGCATTATATACCAGACTCAGCACTTTGTAATGCGGGGGTGTTCTGGTGGCTTGTTGCACCATATTCGTAATATTAGACACATTTATGAATATTGCTTTGGGCAACTCGGCACATTACTGCTCGAACAGGCAGACCTATTCCAACATGGTCTGCCTGAGCCTGAGCAGTCATAATGGAACTTGATTTGCCTTAAGGGCAAAAAATGTCCCTTATTTCTCAACTTACACCAGTACAATAATAAAAAGTAATTTTAAGATAATTATCAAACTATATAAAATGCAATTATATAAATTTCATAATAAATTATATAATATAAAATTAATATAAAATTATATCTCAAAAATATAAAACTATCTCCTATAAAATGTATATAAGATTAATATAATCTAAAATAAATTTAAACTTAAATAATATAAATTATTTAAACCAATACGGCATCTACCATAAATCCCATTCTCAGTTGTAGAATTACGGAGTTAGTGTAGTATTATCTGTGGTTACAAACTTATCACAGCAGGCTAGAAATAAAAGAAAAGGTGTTATAATAGTATTTCAGTGAATAGTAACTATGGTAGTGATCTTGCATGTTGAACCACAAGTCTCAACAAGACCTGTGGTGTGCCGGCTATTGCTGTATGTGAAATACACGTTTGGCACATTACTAATGCCTGTTTGTCGCATTACTAAAGCGCCAAAGTTCTGTGGCACGTCAAACACAGATGTGAGGCGCCTTGAACCTTAGGCAACATTTATGACTGCACATTCACCACTTTCATATATTCAGGCGCATTTTACACTGGAAAAAAGACATGAAAAATGGCCTTGACGCATTAAGTTATATATATGTCACCTTAGAGCTGATAGAATCTGTCTTATCTCCCGATTAAGGTAAAATAAAAAAAACTAATGTATTCAGAAAAAGTCTCCAATTACCCGTCCCTACATGTTTAACGATAATCTTTGTATTGAATATGCATTGGGTAAATTTTTATTATGATTTTAGTAAGTTACATGTTGCCATTTTCCTTGTAAGTCCAAGGGAAGGGCAGTCCTTCAGCCATGGTTAAAAAAAGGTTTACTCCACAGGGGGTTTTCCCTCTCCTGAGTGCTGCAGGATGACTCTTTGCAGGTCTAGGATTTGCTTTGTTTAGCTCCTTTCATGGTCTTTTGCCCCAACATCTAGTTTAAGTTATATATTCATGGAAATGAGTGATGTGGTTAAAAAAAAGGACAAAATAGAATATGTATTTTTTATGTAATAAAGTGTCATATATATCATGGCATATTTTATAAACTGTCATTTATTTTATGTTACGAGTGAAGAGTCAGGCGGACCAGCGGTAATATACCACTGGTCCCATGTCGCGATCTTGCGAGCTCCGCTTGTGAGCTTACAAGATCTCCATGACCTACCCATATGTCAAGTTGTGGGAACCGCTACTCGACCTTCACATATGGGTATGTCAAATGTCGGTAAGGGGCTAAGCGGCAGAGTGAGAATCTTCACTGGTGCCCCTAGAGTGTACTGGCTATTTTAGAATGGCAAGGTAGAGCATATCAACCCTATACACCTGTATGATACCTGGGGATTTTACAGTATTAACACCTCAATCCCCAGACTTGAAAGGTCTTAATGACTAACCAAATTTTGTAGTTTTTACCTCTTTGCATTTCAGCAGTTGTAATTTTTTTTTCTTTTAAGTGACACAGTTGTAGAGGACAGTTTTGAGGATTTTTATCGACAAAGTTGAAATGGGGCCAAGGTTTTTTTATGGTGAGGGAAATTTCCAATCATTCGATAAAAGGGTTAAAAAATCTGAGCACATCATTAAGATCGCCCCTTTTTTTTTCGGCGCTTCCTTTAATTTGGCGCCAGCAAATCTAATAGAATAGAGCAGGGAGATTTTTTTGCGACTCATGACTGGGATGTGTATGGTTGCGTTTTGGCTGGAAAAATCACATGACCCGTTTTTTAACATAAACACGTTTTTCCGGGTTTCAGCCCATTCTCTCAGCGCCCAAAGGGAAAAAGGACTGCGCTTCCCCTGGGGCCACACAGCGCAGCGAAATTAGTCTATTTCCTGCACAAGAAACCCTCTATTACTGTGATCCTTCCTTTTATTAATTAGAGATTTTAACATTTTATGAGTTTAGAGAATTTTAAAGCACATCCCCCGCTGAAAGTCACGGCGGGGGGACGGGGGGGGGGGCCCCCCGCGGGCAACACAGAAAAGCTCTATCTATAAAAAAACAGGGGATAAAGTTCACCAAACTTAGGTAAAAATTTGTAGTGGAATATCTTTTTTTTAACATTTTTTTTTTTGAATATTTCCTGATTTTGGGCAGTCTAAACTTATATTGGGATAAACACTTTTCTAGAACTGCGGGCCCCTTTTTGTTACTGAAAAACTCCACTTTTTTATTACAGTTACTTTTCAGTAGGTGTTCAATTTTCCCATTCCAACCTGTGACTGTTTATATTTAAACCTTTGCATTTAAATTAAAAATCCGCAACTTTAGTCGCACCACCCACAGGTTGTTTGTTCCCAAAAATCCCCCGGTATCTACGAAAACATCACAGTTATGTTTTTTTTTGACTTTTGCGCACCCAAAACTGTTCATTGACCAGCATTTTACGTAAATCTTAAAACAGCAATTCTAAAATTCCCACATTTGAATTGAAAGGGGCAAAAAATCCTTATTATACAAAAAAACATAACAAAATCTTTTTTTTGATTTTTTGCGCCCCCCAGTACGTTCATTGACGCAGCATCTACGTAAATCTTAAAACAGCAATTCATATTCACCACAGTAATTTTAAAAGGTGCAAAAAATACATTTTTATCAAAACAAACAGTTACGTGTTTTTTGACTTTTCCACCCAGTACTTTCTTTGACGCAGCACTACAAAATTTCAAAAACAAAAATTCATATTCACCACAGGGAATTAAAAGGGTGCAAAAAATACAGTTTTATTTTATATCAAAACAAACAGTTCGTTTTTTTTTTTACTTTTGCGCACCCAACGTTCATTGCGAGAAACTACGTAATCTTAAAACACAATTCTATTTCACCCAGGGAATTGAAAAGGTGCAAAAAAACCGGGTAATTAATAAAAAAACATAACAGTTACGGTTTTTTTGACTTTGCGCACCCAGACTGTTCTTTACGCAGCACTACGAAATCTAAAACAGAAATTTTCTATATTACCCAAGGAAATTGAAAGGTGCAAAAAATACAGTTTTTATATCAAAACAAAAATTACGTTTTTTTTTTACTTTTGCGCACCCAGTCTTTTTCATTGCCCGCAGCATCACAACTTAAAACAGCAATTCTATACACCACAGGTAAAAATTGAAAGGTCAAAAAAACAGTTTATTATTCAAAACAAACATTACGTGTTTTTTAAACTTTTGCCACCCAGTACTGTCATTGACGCGCATCACGAAAATCATAAAACACCCAACCCATTTCCCCAAGGTGAATTGAAAAGTGCAAAAAATCAGTTTTTTATATCAAAACAAACATTAGTTTTTTTTTTGACTTTTGCGAAAACCCATACTGTTCATTGACCATCCATCTACGTAAATCAAAAAACAGCAAAACTATATTCACCACGGGTGAATTGAAAGGTGCAAAAAAAAGTTTATTATATCAAAACTAACATTACGTGTTTTTTGACTTTTGCCACCCAGTACGTTCATTGACCACTCTACGTAAATCTTAAAACAGAAATTCAAATTTTCACCACAGGAATTAAAAAGGTCAAAAAATATTTTTTTATTATTCAAAACAAACATTTAAGGGGTTTTTTTTGACTTTTGCGCACCCAGTACTTTTTCAGGGAACCGAAATCTACGAAAATCATAAAACAGCAATTCTATTTTCCCCAAATTTTTAATTTAAAGGTGAAAAAAAATACATTTTTATATCAAAACATAACAGTAACGTTTTTTTTTGACTTTTGCGCACCCAGTCTGTTCATTACGCAGCACACGAAATTTCTTAAAACAGCAATTCTATATTCCCACAGGTGAATTGAAAGGTGCAAAAAAACAGTTTATTAATCAAAACAAAACATTACGTGTTTTTTGATTTTTTTGCGCACCCAAAACGTTCTTTGACCAGCATCTACGTAAACAAAAAAACAGCAATTCATATTAAACCACAGGTGAATTGAAAGGGAAAAAAAATACAGTTTATTAATCAAAACATAACTTTTTACGTTTTTTTTGACTTTTGCGCACCCATTTAAAACTGTTCATTGACCAGCATCACTAAATCAAAAACAGCAATTCTATATTCACCACAGGTGAATTAAAAGGTGCAAAAAATACAGTTTTATTAAAAAAAAACTAACAGTTACGTGTTTTTTGATTTTTGCGCACCCAGTCTGTTTCAGACGCAGCCTACAAATCATAAAAAAGCAATCTATTTTCACCACAGGGAATTAAAGGTGAAAAAAAAAATACATTTTATTAATCAAAACAAACATTTACGTGTTTTTTGACTTTTGCGCACCCAGTCTTTCATTGCGCAGACTACTAAATCTTAAAACAAAAAAATTCATATTCACCACAGGAATTGAAAGGGTGCAAAAAATACATTAAATTATATCAAAACAAACAGTTACGTGTTTTTGACTTTTGCGCACCCGTACCATTGACCAGCTCTACGTAAATCTTAAAAACCCCAAATTCTATATCACCACAGGTGAATTGAAAGTGCAAAAAAACCATTTTTTAAAACCAAAACATAACAATACTTTGTTTTTTGGAATTTTGCCCAGTCCAGTTTTTTTTGTTTTAAACCTTGCAGTTAAATTTGAATCCACAATTTGTTTTGATTAGGGGGTTTTTGAGAATAGCTTTTATTTGCCTTTTTAATAAGAATTTTTCCAAAAACTATTCCAAAACCTCCAAAAATTTTTATATTCGGACATGGAGCGAAAGCAGGGGGGAACGAGCAAAAGGGGGGTACACATGGGGGTAGAGGTACGAAAAAAGGGGCTCCTTCCAGTGCGGGGCGACAACACGCATGCCAGGGGAACGCATTGCGGGACCTCAGGCCTGTAAACGTGGTCGGGCCCTTAATCTAAAAACAACATCGCCCCAAATCTTCCTTCATGGTTAATGAAAACCTCCACAGCATCTTACCTCCTCGTCCTCCCAGCCCCAGGCCCACAAATGCGCATCAGCATCTCAGCACCGTCCAACAGAAGCCCCAAATGTCAACTCGTGTACCCACCCTGGAAACCCTTGTCTAAACCCCCTTTTTTGATGACAAAAGGTTTTGGGCAAAGGCATTTTAAAAATCAAGGGGAAATTTTTAGTCTGCTCTGACCCCATTACTGGCCACCAAGGGGGGAAAGGGAACCCGGTCAATGGGAAAAAATCCCGGTCCGGCAACGCCTTGCAGTCCCCTTCTTGTAGCCCGCAGCTTTCGGGATGCAGAAAGTCAGGACAAAAAGTCACCTGTGTTGAAATGATAAATGAACGACATTGCGGACCATCCTGTCTTTTCCGCAGAATTTGCTTGCAAAAAGCGTTCATCATGGACGAGAAAAGACATGGGGTGTGCAATAGGGGTTTCCCCGCCAAAAAAGGGGAAGGGGGGGTTCGCAGAAGTCCGCGATATATTCCGCCACCACGGTCAGCGCAAACCCGGGCTCCTCGCTTATCGCCGTCCAAAAGGTCCAGGCCTCTCAACCTGGCCTTTTTTTGACAAGCCCTGATTCACCCACGATGTCAATCCCCCTTTTGGGAAAACGAAAAATAGGGGCAAAACCAAAGTGGTTAACCACCACCAACAGTCATCCACTTTCACAAGCATGAGTTGAAATGGGGGGAACATTTGGGGCCCAAAAAAAAGGCCAGAACCGACGCCGGGCCTCCAACCCGTCAAAAACCCCCTCTGTCCCCCCCCCCTCCTCCGCCACCACCAAGCGTTCCTCCCTGCCATTCCTCAGCCCATGAGGGGGATCACCCCCCTTTCAGCCTCCACCGCGCCCAGTCCCAAAACCACCCACCAAGACCCATCCAACCCCTTCCCCTTTCCCCCCCCTTTTTTGAACGACCGCCGCCGTACAGCGGCCTTTCTAGCAGCCAGCCTTCGTCTTCCAGGTTTGGGAAACAAAAACATTTTAAACCCAAAACCCCTTTCCCAAAGCCAAAAGCCGAATGTGGGCATTCCCAGGCTTTTGGCCTTGGAAATTTTCCTTTCCGCGGGGGGGGACCAGAGGGGTTCCCCGCCACGTCATGGCCCTCGCCCCCCCAATCCCAGTGCCGGCAGGCATTTTTTTGCCAAAAACCGCCCCCTGCCCTGGCCACCCAAAGTGTAATCTAAAATTTCAAGCGCGTTGTCCCCATCTGTTCCGGAAAAGCCCATCTCACCCCGACACATGGACTAACAGGGCCCAAAAGGCCGCTATATCTCATGACAGCTCACTGGGTGACTGGGGGGATGTCTCGGGGGGGTGACGGTGGCTCTCAGGCTGGGCCACGCTCTTCAAAACTGCAGGGGTGGTGCAGGGCTCTTTCCCCCAAGGCCCTGGTTATCACTGCCCAGAGACCCCAGGCCGGTTGAAATTAATCTGCCTTGGGAACCGTCCACACCAGGGCAGAGCGTGGACGCTCTAAAGCAACGGACCAGCGCTGGCTGGGGACAAAACCTTGTGCCCAAGGAGGTGTCGATCGGGCGAAAAACCGCTTGCCGCCCTAAGATCGGTAAAGGCTGGAGGGCCTCCCTTGCCTGGCACAAAGTCATGAACCTTGTCGCCGAAATTTCTAAAAGCTACCCGGGGCTGGGCTGCCTGCGAAGAAGGGTCAGGGTTATTCGCACTTCCCCGCCTTCGCAAAACCCCCTTCAAACCCCCCTGGCTGCTTCAGCCAGCTCGGCCTCCCCTCAACCGTCCATTTGTTAAGGGCAACACGCTGGAATTCCCCCCCTCCACTCTCCAGCATTTTGGCAGCAGCGCAATCCATTACGCAGTACGAATACACAGGCCTGACAACAGCGAACGGGCCTCGGGGGGTTTTTAAAACCCAAACCAGAGGGAGGCAAGGGGGAAAGACTCTCACCATCCTTGCCCTTTTGAAGAACCCCCCAAAATGGTCAGTGCGGACAATCCCCCTTTTCACATGAGCATTGGGGTGAACTTTTTCGGAACGAATCGTTTGGGAAAACCTGAAACAACAGTCCCGCCAGCGAGGGGGAGGAACGGACACAATGCGGACACGGAGCCTTTCCTCCATCAAATCCACAGGCCCGACAGTTTTTAAATTTCATCGGTCTTCATTAGGCATGGGTTTTTGGGGTCCAGAGCTATGCAAGGGGGCGCTCAGCTCTCAGGGTTCATCATCTCAGGCAATCAGGGCGTGTTGAAGCTGTCTGGGGGCAGCGGGGGAGGAGGAGGTATTCCTAGACACCGAATTTTCCGACGTCCCTGCCTTGGGGAAAAGGTTGGCGCGACTTTGAGGAGAGGGGGAAGATGAGGGGAAAATCAGTTTGCATGCCCCTCGACCCAGAGGGTTGGGAAAAACAAGGGTCCATCTCTCACATGAGTGCTTGGATCTCCATTTCCTCCAACATGATCCCCCCATTAAAGGGGCCCTCAAAATGAAAACATTCGGGTGGCCACCCTCCGGGTTCCCGGGACAAAACAAAAATCGCACTTTCCTCCACCCACCCAAATAGAGATTAAAAGCAGGAAAGGGGACCCGCTGATTGACAAATGGAACATCTGTTGCTCGCTTCCACTTCCCCAAATGCCTGGAAAACAACTTCCAGGGCGTGAAAAGCAGTAAAGTGCCAATAGGCGTGCGGCAGCACAGGCAAGGTGGGCAGAAGCCAATGGGTGACCTCTGGCAACTTTGTTTACCACCTCACCAAAAGCGCAAAAGCAGGGCCACATCCAACACACGAGATCAGCTTAAGATCATGGGGCAACGACATCTCGTCTCAACCCGATTTTTTTGCATTTTCCGGACCCAATAGACTTCTTTTGGGTATCCCAAAAAGGACGAAGGCCCCTGGCTCGTCACGCCATAGAGGGGGTTTTTCCTGCCCCCCCAGCCAGCTCATATCTGACGGGAAAACCTTTACACGCTGGGGGAGTCAACAGACAAACGCATCCCGCTTTCCACAGAAATGTGAAAGTTTTTTACTTTCATCAAAAATGAATCAGGCATGGGGTCTCTGATGAGTTGTGGCCCCAATTGCCCCAGTCACCGATAATTTTTCCGTCCCACTTTACATTCCTTTTTTAAACAAAAGGTCCCCCTTGAAAACTTTTTTTTAAAATGATCATTTCTTTCTGCAATTTTTATTCTCTTTTCCCAACAGTTCTTTTTGATGGTTTTTCTGTGAGGAGACTGTAAAAACGCAAGGTTTTTTAAGCAAAAACCCCTTTTCCATTTACTCACTTTACTTTTAAAAGTTTTTTTCCCTTTTTCAATGGTTTTTTAGGTCATGTTTCTGTGAGATACAGCAAAATCTATCCTTTGGAACAAAATGTGCTTCTAAGTGGCATTTTTCCCCCACAATTTTTTAAATGCGAGAAGCATATTTAAAATTTTTTTTGGGGGCAGGGGGCGTGAGTACAGCTAAATTTGGTCCTTTGGAAAAAATGGGCTTCTAAGTGCATTTTCCCTCACAATTTTTTAAAAAAGTGGGTGAGAAAATTTTTAAATTTTTTGGGTCTCTGCTTTGAAAGGGAGCAAAAACAGACCTATTATAAAAAAATGTTTTTTTCTAACAGACATTTTTTCTTCACAATTGACCAAAGGGCTCAAGGTCATGCTTTAATTTTTGGGGGCAAATTTTTCTGGAAAGCATCCCCATACTCAGTTCCTAAATTTTTAAAAAGTGTTTCTAACAACTTTTTTTCTTTACAATTGACCAAAGTGGCCCCAAGGGTCATGCTTTTTAAAATTTTGGGGGGGATTTTGTGTGACATGCGCAACACAGGTCCTATTCAAAAAAAGTTGTATCTAACAACATTTGTTTTTTTCCAATTGACCAAAGTGGCCCAAAGGGGCAAGCTTTTAATTTTTGGGGCATTTCTGTACAGCAGCTAAACTACAGGGCCCATTCAAAAATGTTTTTTTAACAGACATTTGTTCTTCACAATTGACCAAAATGCCAGGTCATGCTTTGAATTTTTGGGGCATTTTCTGTGACATGCAGCATACTACAGGGCCTATTCTAAAAAAATGTTTGTTTTTTAACAACATTTTTCTGCACAATTGTCAAGAGTGGGCCCGGGTGATGGTGCTGTCAAAACAGGAATAGGTGGACACTGTTAATGGACCATATTCAAAATGACTTTTTTTTGCAAGATCTTTTAAAATACTATCAACCCTGTATTGAACAACCCATTAAAAACAAAGAAAAAAAGAGAAACAAAGACATGGTGGGATTCCATCCTATTAAAAAGTTTTTTCTAAATTAAAGTACTAAAAAACGCATTACAAAAAAAAGCTGTTAAAAAAAAATTCCTCTGAATTTTTAAAAAAGGAGGTTCAGGAAAAATTGACCAATGTATTATTCAAGAACTGGAGTATGGAGCACAACAAGAGAAACAAAAAGTCAGAGACCATTTCCTCCACACTTGATAAAAAGAGAAAAAGAATCCCAAATAAAGGGCACCGGTGTAACAGAGCGTTAACCCCATTTAATTCCAAGTGAAGCTCAATTGGTCCACCTCAAAAAGGGGCAACGCTACCCAGGGATTTACGTGTACAAGGAAAAGGGTGGAGTTTCTCCACTTCCGCTTCCGCACCTGCTTTTAGCACGACAGTTTTTTTTTCGTTTGGGGGTCATCAGGGCAATTTTAACCCGCGTTTTAATAGATACGGGGGCCCCGCCTGGCTTTCACCGCACCCACTGTAACTCCGGGCCCTGGGTCATGGCTGGGGCCAGGGAAAATATAAACATTCCATGAAACTAAAATGGTGGTTGAAAGCCCTTTTTCCGCACTTTTTTAAAAAGTGGGGGTCATGCCCGGTTTGGGGCTCATGCTGTGGCCCAGGCAAGGGATAACCCAATTCCAGTTCAACTAAAATGTGGTTAAAGACCCTTTTTTTCCCACTTTTTTTAAAAGTGGGGGGCCATCAGGGTTTTTGGGGGGCCCTGCTGTGGCCCAGGACAGGGAAGTCTTCCAATTTCAACTAAAATGGTGGTTAAAGACTCCTTTTTTTCCGGCAATTTTTAAATGGGGTTCGCGGTCATGCAGGTTTTTGGGGGTCAAGCTTTTGGGCCCCGGACAGGGATAGTTCAATGTCCAGTTCAACTAAAAGGTTGGTTTTAAAAGACTCCTTTTTCCCAAAATTTTTTAAAAGTGGGGGTCATCAGGTTGGGGCTCATGCTGTGGGCCCCGGACAGGTATAGTCCCTTTTTCCTTGAAACTAAAAAAAGGTGGTTGGAAAACCCCCTTTTTCCGTACTTTTTTTAAAATGTGGGGGGTCATGCAGGTTTGGGGGCCATGCTTTGGGCCCCGGGGCAGGTATAGTCAAACCAGTGAAACTAAAAAATTTGGGTTTGAAAGACTCCTTTTTTCCCCCGGGACTTTTTTAAAAAGTGGGGTCATGCAGGTTTGGGGCTCATGCGTGGGCCCCGACAGGTATAGCCCCAAAGTCCAGGAAACTAAAATGGTGGGGGAAAGACCCTTTTTCCCCGGGACTTTTTTTAAATTGGGGTCATGAGGTTTGGGGCTCATGCTGTGGCCCCCGGACAGTATATCAAGCCATGAAACAAAAGGGGGGTTGAAAGACTCCTTTTTTCCGTCACTTTTTTAAATTGGGGGGCATGCAAGGTTTTGGGGCCTGCGTGGGCCCAGGACAGGGATATCAAAGTCCAGTTCAACAAAATGGTGGTTGAAAGACCCCCTTTTTCCGCACTTTTAAATGTGGGGGTCATGCAGGGTTTGGGGGTCATCTGTGGCCCAGGACAGGTATAGTCCCCAAATGTCCGTGAAACTAAAAATGGTGGTGAAAGACTCCTTTTTTTCGGCACTTTTTAAAAAGTGGGGGTCATGCAGGTTTGGGGGTCTCTGCTGCGTTCCCGGACAGGGAAATCAAAGTCCCAGTTCAAGTAACAAAATGGTTCAAAAACATACTGCCTTCGGCACTTTTTAAAATTTTTGGGGATGCAGGGGTTTTTAAGGGGTCGGCTGTGGGAAAAAGACAGGGAAAATAAATGGTTTTGGGACTTTTTTTTCGTGACTTTTTTTTAACCCAATGGTGGGCCCAAAAATTTGACGTACCAATTGGCTGTTTGGAGTTAAAATTTCAGCTTTTCCCCGCCTTTGGGTTTGGGTGTAATAATGAAGAGGTGTTTGTTTGTCTCCCCCATAACTTTTAATGGTCATCCGCCAAATCGATGCTCACTAATCGAAAAACCTATCGATAGCGCCGACTACGCTATCGAATCGACTCGATAGCCAATCAATCGCTCAACACTAAAGAGGGACTTCTTTATTGGGAGAAGTTTTGTATTTTTTTTTGGGGGGCATAGTTTAAAAGAGTTTCTCCACATTTATCTTCTTTCCTCAGTCCTGTTTTCTAGGTTTCATTTTTGGTTCAGGGGCTGTTTCTGGCTTCAACTGGGTGCATAGAAGCCAGGGCTGTAGATATAGCAACCCACTGGCAGCCTAACAGAAGATCAAACAGTCTGTAGCTATAGCGAAATGAGGAGCTGATGCAGCCCAACAAGAGGGAAAAATCCAAAATATAGGGCACTGTAATGGACACATTGAAAAATGCTTTTTTTTGCAAGATCTTTAATATAAAAAGCAATCATTGTAGTGAGAGAACCCCTTTTTTTTACAAATAAATTACTGCAGAATTCTTTTTTGTTTTGTTTTTTTACATCATTCACATTTCACACTAAATAACCTGTTAGATGAATTCCACAGTTTATTACAGTCGTGTAGATACAAAATATGTGTACGTTTTATGTTTGTGTATATGTATGCACAATAATTGTTTTATTAAATATTTTTTTTAGTATTTTTTTTTTTTTTTTTATACTTTATTAAGGATTTTTTTTAGTATTTTTTTTAATCCATTAAGGGAAAAACTTTTAAAAACTTTTTTTTTTTACACTTATAATGTATTACATATCCATGTTTGCTAAAAAATTTACCTTTTTTTTTTTTTAGTATGACACAGGCAGCTCTAGAGACTGCTCTAAGAACAGAGCTGTTAAAAAAATACCTTCCCAACGCACGCCCGCTGGGGGCTGCAAAACTTTCCCCTTTCTACAATTACCCACCCAACCCTGACTTATTCCGGGGAGCAGTTATTAAGGAGATAATCAATCACAATAGCCTAGCACTTCACCTGACTCCTTCTACTATTGTTGTACTGTTATGGTTTTAATAAAGCTATGATCATTTGGACACAAAAAAAGCCTAATTTATCAAAACTGTCTCAAAACACTGCATTTTGTCCATATCAAAACAACTCACTTTTCCCTTTAGACCACTAAATGCAGTCTTACAAGTAGACAGTTTTTATAATTAAGGCCAAATGTGTTTTTGCATCATTTTTTTGTGTTATTTTTATTGTAATTTGGGTTGTTTTCAGTGAAGTGATGGTCCATCCCACTCGGAAAAGTCATAAGCTCCTTTACTATATACATTTTTTTTTCTTATGTTGTTTTATTAGAAAAGGAAGATATTAGGTGTAGAATTATCTTTTGTTCTACTCCTATTCAATTGGTTGTCTCTGTCCAAATTGCGTAAAAAAGGTGTTCTCAGCTGAGAACTTAAGAAATCCACACCACACAGGTCTGTCTGGTGCATAAATCTGTTTTATTATCAGAAAGTTACTGTTTCATATCTCTTTGGTATGTGCCAACTGATTGGCTAGTTGGCTGTTGCTAGGGCAGATTATATTTGAAGCCACAAAGCAGGATTTGCATCTGTGTAGCTGAGCAAGTGTCCTTGTACCCTCTCTGTATCATCTACAAGAGGAATTTCTGAAGGTCTTTCCTTCTTGCTGTAACAGCGCTTCTTTTCCAGGGAAAGCTCTGTGGAAAATATCTGGTGAGCTTGTTTAAGGATGTAATAAAAAAAACAGATTATAATGTTTTTCCATTAAATCATCAACTTGACACCAGTAGACAGACCCATTAAAAGGAACCTGTCGGTGGTTGATAATCCCCCTAAACCACTGCCACTGTTTTATAGGGGCTTTAAAGAACTGTACTTAGATATACATCACATCAATAAAGTTGTTTTTGTTAACCCTTTAACAACTGCCCACTATCTTTTGATGGCAGGCGGTGTGTGTACTCTGTCAGCCGCTATGTCAAAAGACATGGCTACCCTTAGAGGGGGTTTGTAGTTCCCAGCACGCAGGTCTGCTAGGAAAAGGGTTATAGTTAACTAGTTCCTATAGCAGTCTCTGTGCACAGAAGGGACTGGAGGAAGCCTCCAATCACCCCTGTTTAACCTTTTGATTCCCGTAGTCTGTGACTGCCTCATGATCAAAAGGGATCCCCTTTCTCCATCAGGTCACCGGGATTTCAGTGCCCGGTGGAGCCTGGGGAATGTGTATACAGTCATATCTGGGGATGTAGAGTAGCCCCAGATCTGTCTGTATAGTAAGTCTGCTGTCAGGGTACACTGTGTGATGTCTTGACAGCAGCCTGTGTCATGCTGACACAGAATGTAATGTTTTAACATACAGGAATATGCGAATACATTACTAAGTATAGAAAAAAAGTTAAAAATAGTTATTCCTTAAAGTGTGGAAAAATAAATTAAATAAATAATAATACAATAAAAATAGATATTTAGTTAAAAAATTCACTGCTCATCTATTACACAAAAAAAACCTGCACATATTAGTAGAATTAATCTAACAGGTTATTTAGTGTGAGATGTGAATGGTGTAAAAATAATGTAAGAAAATTAATGCAGAAAACATTTTTTTTGTTTATTCACACTGCAAAAAAAATTTCTAAAAATTATGCAGTCATGTATATGGAAACTTAAACTATGCTCCCAAAAAACACAACTTCTCCCACATCAATCAAGTCTTCATGCATCTGCGTAACTGAGACAATACAAAAGGTATGACTGTTTAAACTCAGGGAAGCAAAAACTAAAAAAATAGCTAGCAAGTATGGCCTTTTTAGGCCTGGTGCTTTAGGAGTGAAGAGCTTAGCTAAGAATCATGTGATGGTTTTTACCAAACAAGTAATATGGCATTCTTGATTGACACTTTGTAACCTAATCAAAATTGATATAAAGTCCTACATGATGCAATCTTTAGCCATCTAGGTTTACTGTATAACAATGCTTTCCCATTGGACGTACAAATGCCAGTTTACAAAATCTGGACATCATGATGGATCATTTCTATTTATTTATTTCTATTTATTCCACCACTGAAAAATAATGCATCCTCTTTTTTTATAATGCCAACATTACACATGGGAAAATCAAAGATAAACTAAAGTAGTACACTATTAAATGAAGGTTGAAGGGTCATGCTTGTTTGTGCTTGTAATATAAAGGAGAGTGAGTGGTTTGAAAAGACGTTATAAAATGTCTATAAATGTGAGAAGGTACTCAAGTCAGTTGAAGTAGCCTTGTTTAAGTCTCTGACCTCTAGTTCATTGTTCTGTTGGCCATAACTGCAACTCATTACTTTACTTACTTCATCCTTGCAGTCCATTGGTTTGCTTACTCAACCCTGCATGACAAGTCTAATACCGTTTACACAGATCTGCAGAGCTTTGCTCTCAAACCTTGTGGATAATTTTGCTGGCCATTGTTTTGTAGCCTAACTCCTTGTGGAGAAGCCTATAAAATATGTTCTTGCTGGGGTCAATTTTTGCAGAGATAACTGTATAACATTACTTTGCTAGCACTGTGTAATGTCTTTGGGGATCTCTGCAGAATGTTGCTTTCCGCAGTTCCCCATGTATTGAATGTTCCTATGTTTCTCCCTTATGCCTGGAAATGAAAATTCTAACATTGGTATTCTCATACAATGTTCATGGTGCATAGAGTTCCACCTCTATGACACTAAATTGCATCTGTTCCACTTGAACTGCCCTTCAATTTCCTCTTATTGGGCTCTTATGTTGCTGAATCCATGCCTATTCTTCCATTTCCCATTGTCATGCTGGTGTTTGTACTTTAACAAATTCTTAACCCCTCATGTGAAAATCTCGATCCAACTAACATCTTATTGCTTTCCCTCATTATGGATTTAAAACCTGAGTTTTCTTATTTATACATAGTATAAAGAAATATCCAGCTTAGTCCCAGGGGTCATTTAACAGCCAGAGTTTTTAGGACTCCTCTAATTAAATTCTGGTCTGCCAGTAGAGTCATATTGGACAGATCTGCTGCCCAGATTTACAGTATGCCTGAAGATCTTTATGTAACAGATAGGCAGACGAACCAAACATTTGTTCAATGCCAGCACATGCTATAAATTCACATCCATGATCTATGATTCAACCAGAGAGTCATAGACATGGGAAAATCGACAAACATAATACATTGATGAACTGACCTAAGTTATAAAGCAAACCTAAAGCAGAGAGCAAATCAGTCTTGATAGTGCTAGACCGGCTTATACTAAAGAGCGTGCTCACCCTCAACATTTACATGGTGTGAACCAAAGAAGAGAAGGAAAACTAGTGATAGATGGTGGAGTAGTATTGGCTTTAAATAATTATAATTTATGTGCACCAATGTTTATAATTGATTACCCTTGTTCACTGCTAGTAACGATATTAACACGGAGTCATGCTGTATAGAAAATGTATATCTAAAATACTCCCTACACCCTTTGACAAGGCATCTGGTTTTCCATGCCACTTGGTGGACCTTTGTACTTGATCACCATAGAACATTTAACATAAAGCAATTTTTTTGTAGCCCATATTTTTTCTGTAAGTTTGTCATCTTTTCTCAAGTGCTTACCTTCCTTAACATTAACCCTGCAGAAAATGTAGGGACCTTTCCATTAGTTGAAGGGCAGAGACTTTAAACTACAGTCATACTTGCATTATAAAATAGTTTTTACATTGTTATTTTTGTGGTAAAATCATGACCATACCTAATGTATTAAGTTCTTTATTCTTTAACAAACATAGAAAGTAAGTAGGATAGGAACTAGGTTTTCTAATATCCTTAACCATCGGAAACATATTAAAATTAATTTTATTTTAATTATACCAAGTACAGTTGGTCTTTAACCATGTTTGGTAAATGGTGCATAGAGCAGTTTGTCTTTTAATGGTAGTGGAGCAGTAGAGAACGAAATGTAAAATGTTTATGTTCCCAACAGTAGACTTTCTGCTATTTGAGCAGTGGAAAAATGATTGCCTAGAGGAAAATAACTGAGAAACATTAAAAATTTTCTTTATTATACTGCTCATTTTGATCACGGTAAACCAGGAACACTGTTCCGTTGCCTCTACTGGAGTTACCTGCCTTGATGTTATCATCTTCATGCACATAAAACCTGTAATATGTATATATAGTCATGAATAAATAAATATATATATATATATATATATATATATATATATATATATATATATTCTCTTTGAATTCTCTGGTTTTATATATAAGTACATAATAAAAAAATACATAGAGGTCAATACAACCTCAGATGACAAATTACACAACATCATTATTTAATTAACAAAAACAAGCCAAAATGCAGAATCAGTGTGTGAAAAATGAAGTGTATCCTTATTACTTCTATAGGCATTAAGAAGGTAAGTAGCAGCCATGTGTTCTTAATCAAATGGCTTTGTTTAACTGATCATCAACACATGTAACCACATCTTTAAAAGCAGATTTTTGTCAATTTAATAGTCATAAACATTCAGGAGTGTGTTAACATAATGCCAAGGAGAGAAGACATCAGCAATGACTTTAGAGAAGCAATTGCTGATGACCATCAATCTTGAAAGGGTTATTAGGCCATTTCCAAACAATTTTGTCCATCATTTTACAGTAAGAAGGATTATACACAAGTGGAAAATATTCATGACAGTTGGCAATCCTCTCTGGAGTCCCAGCAAATTTACCCACTGTGCAATGCTCATATAAATAAAAAAAAAGAAAGTGCCATACCTCAGACTCTACCAGCTTAGTCAACATGTTAAAAAACAACTTCACAGTTTTTTATTTACTTTAGTTCATTAGAAATTGCTTCTAGTAGTGCCAGTAATTTTGCTTACCTCCAGTTGAATACAGTCAGACCCAGAAGTGAAAGGCTCTGCGCTTTCCTATGAGTGTTTAAAAGTCAATCTTACAGGTATATAAAGAGAGACAGACTACCTGTCAGCATCAAAAGCATAGAGTCTGTCACTCAACCTGAGTGCAGGTCATATGACCTAACAGAGCAAGTTGCATCAGACGGACATCATGTATTGAGCTGCTGGTTAAGATCTGGCACTAGTGTGTACCTAAAATCAATTTATAATGAACTAAGGAAAAAAGTGTTTTTTTAAAGTGTTCCTTTAAGTGTTCAAGTTCCTGACGGTACATTAAGAAAAGACTGAACAAGCACGGCTTGTTTGGAAGGATTGCTAAGAGAAAGCCCCTTCTTTCCTTAAAACCTAAAACCCTTAAACTTAAAGGAATATTCTCACCATACTGTTATACAGAGCTTGCTCTTCACAGCCAGCTTTAGACTCACAATTCCTGGTTAAACTGTGGATGGGTCTATAGCAGCGATTGCCATATCAGCTCTTTTTAGCAATCCCTATTACAGTCAGATGAGTGCCGGAGGTTGGTAAACTGTGGTGCACAACACTACAGAGCTTTAATAATATTAACATGGGGTCATGCTGTATAGAAGATGTGTTTTTAAAATACTCTCTACACCCTTTGAAGGCATCTGGTTTTTCTATGCCACTTAAAGACATTAAATGTACAGAAGCTTGGTGGACCTTTGTACTCGATCACCATAGAACATTTAACAGAAAGCAATTTTTGTAGCCCATATTTTTTCTGTAATTAGGGTTAAAGCTTGTCAGTAACATAGATAAACAAGTTCCTGTTTTACTGACATCATCAGGATTGGATGGGGCTGCTTCAGCAAGGAGAGCAGAGAGATCATGGTCAGTAACTTAGAGAAACTTATGTACACAAGCAGGAGATAAAATCACCTGTATTACCTAAACAAAGCAAAAACAGAACAGCAATAAGTTATAATCTTTATTTACGTTTGCCACATGTTTAAAGCTACTCATTGTGGTAAGAACACCTCTCTAAATGGGTTTTATCACAAAAGTTAAATTGATTTGGGAAGCTTGCAAAATAAAAAATTAAAATTTTAACCATTCATCATTATTACGAATTCTGTACCATTTTTATTTTAGCTGATCCCTTAGTGATCCATAGTGTACAGCTGGTCTCTAGGGGATACGACCAGTGACGAGCTCCTCAGTTCTAGCCACACATGCTAAGACATCACCTCTCCTTTCAGGTAACTACTGTCTGTCTCTTCCCTGCTTAGTAATCACGCACACTCACTGCTGAGAGTAAGTGTTCAACCCCAGGTGCTGTCATTCTACTCTTGTCCTCTGTAATTAGTAAAACAGAGCAAATAATTAAAAACAAGGCAATGTTTTTCAGTTGTGTGGCAGTTACACCATTATGGTTTGGATTCACAGTTTATGTTTTATTTGTTTTACATTATAAGCATTATTACATTTTATTTTACATATTTTATTGCAAAATATTTCCCCAAGAGGTCACATAAGACGTTAGGGGATGATTTAATGTTATATTTATTTGTTACACTGCAGTTTTTTATGTAATAAAGAGCCTAATGAAACTTCTTAGTCATTTTTTTATTGGGGCCTTACCAGTAAGAACATATTGATGCCTGTGCATCACCAATGGCCAATGTCAACCCTAAAATTGCAAATGTTAAATAGCTGTCTTGTATTTACATCACTCTTTTGTTACTGCATCACTACACACTTTTACATGTGATTTATTTCTCTTATCAATACCACTGCTGTTGTGTTTATGTCTGAATATGAGTTGCTGTTTAGTTACTGTCTCTGATCTAGTTTTACAGGTATATTGATTGCCTGTGTTTAACCCCGCTACTTGCTGAATTTTGCCAATTGCCTTGCCCCCTGGATTATCACTTTTCTTTGTATTTTTTTAGTTTTGAATCCAGAATTTATCTCTTGCCTTTGTGCTCATTTTGTGTTGTTAGGCCCAGGTGATATTCTTAGTTCTGACCCTCATCTAAATCTGACTTCACTTTGACTTCTCTCCAATTCTGTTATCACTGTTCCATTTCATTGACAACTGGTAACTACTTTGAGGACCACAATTTGGGAACTTGGGAATGTGACCTTTTAAAGAGGGATTCCTATCTCATCCAATAATTGCAAACAATGCCGTATATTAGCAGTGCACACGTTATAGTCCCAGCTGTTAGGAGTACCTTGCTTAGACTCCCCATTGCAATCAAAAAACGTACACATAGGCTGTATGGACAAAACATTGAACTTTACTTCATTTTTTTTAAATTGGTGCATAAAAGACAGTTCTATGACGAACCCCCTTAGGGAAAGAAAAACAATGAAACGTGGCAGTACTTAGCTGTTTTAGCTTCTCCTGTTTAGGAGGTGAGTGATAGTCCCATAGTAGACTAGTAGGAGCCGATCATGCTGAGTTGCAGCCCAGTGCCGCCATGCAATGACGCGACGTTTCGGAAGGCACGCCCTTTCCCTTTTTCAAGCATGAGAAAGGTGTTCGTCATAGAACTATGTCTTTTTTTGCACCAATTTATAAAATGAAGTAAAGTTCAATGTTTTGTCCATACAGCCTATGTGTACGTTTTTGGATTCCTATCTCGGACATTTATGACATATCCTCTATTAGAATGTAATAACATCTCTTTACATCAGTTTTTCCTGGTAACATTCAGACAGGGCACCAGATGCTTCTTCAAAGTTCCAACTCAAACAGGGATAATTTTCCATTGGAAAATATGCATCATATTCCATACCCTGACTTTAAACATATACTGAAATGAAAGAAGCTTGGTGCCAGCTTTCTTAGAAGGAACTAAGAGGAGTTATCTATGTCATAAGTGTGAGTTTCGTGACTCAACTCAGAAAAAAATTCCAGGTTAAGGTATTACAAATGATTAATTTAGGGCTGACTTATTTGTTTTAACAGTCATCTAATTGGAGATTTCACCCATCAAAGGTTTCTCACTAGCAGAACAAAATTAGGAACTGCTAATGGTAAAGTCAGCCTTGGAGGAATCACACCTTCTGCATAAGGGGAAAACATTGAATTACCATCATGCTTCCTGCTGGATTAAATCCTTAAAATAGCTACCTGGTATCTATTTCAATGCCTCAAATGTTTTAGCACCATCCTTAAAAACAGACTACCCAACAAAATATGCAAGTTTGATGGCTTCGTGCCACTCCTACACAAATCCTATATCCCCAATGTGTTCTATCCTAAGTGGAAATTTCATCCTAATGAAGGACACAGCTTCAGGTTCTTTGCTGGGTCTGTTCATAGTTATCAGGTCACCCTGGCAGACTCCACATTATGCATCTCCTTGCAGCGTACTACTGGTGGCCTTATTGGAAAACATACTGTATATGATAGATTTTGCGTTACCTCTTTTACTTGTGCTCAATTTAAATCTTCATGTTAGAATGTTTCTCATCGCTCCCTGTTACCACACATCATAGACAGACATCTCCCTGGATTTTTTTTTTTTTACCTATAAACCTATGGCTCAGGGTTTTGGTTATATATGTAGCAGGGTACAGGGATTACCATCTTCTATGACTAAGGATGCTGTATACGTCTGTAACGTGTCAGCCATGTTTGTGAGCTCTTGAACCCTCTGTGCATGTCTGGATTTTAACTATATGTAAAAAAAAATTGGAAGTATTGTGGATATATTCCTTGCTGCTGAATTTTTCTCCATACATCTTGGATCTTCACAGGCTTTCTTGCATGTAGTTTTGGATCAAAGAGTACAATTTGTGTTCTGGTTCATAAGGTACTTGCATACCTAGATATTTCTTTGTATTTTTCGGACAATGATCACCAGACTAGTGGGCAGAATGAACCGACCAGTTAGGTCCTAGAACAATTTTGACACCCCCAACATAAGTGTGCACTAGGACGATTGTCCTGATCTTATTTCATTGAAAGAGTTTGTCCTTCAGGCAAGTCTCCATATTATGTGGTTCCTGGACCATAAGCTGGTCTTCCTCATCTTCTGTCCTGTCATTCTGCTATTGCCACAGTCAAAGCTCTTTGCAAAGATTTA
The DNA here is from genome assembly GCA_025379985.1 of Phyllomedusa bahiana. Lineage (NCBI taxonomy): Eukaryota > Metazoa > Chordata > Amphibia > Anura > Hylidae > Phyllomedusa > Phyllomedusa bahiana. The sequence continues at coordinate 9,133 of JAODAL010005318.1, read as the reverse complement.
AGCTCCATCTGGGAGGAGATAAATCAGAAATTGCATTAGGCTATAGGTTGAGCTAAAAAAAAAATCGGCAGACATATTTTTGGCCTGGCAATATAATTTCCTTGGAAACCAAGTTGTAATCAACCAAGAATTTCAGACTCCGAGTATCCTCCTTTAAGCTGATGCCATGCTACATTGAACCTTCCCAGGTTGACAAACTTAAACAGTTTCCATTTCTGTCTGCTACAATTTCTCAACTCTGTCAAGACTCCAAGACCACCAGAGACTTTCTTCTTTTATTTTAAAACTTCTTCGAAAAGATTACTCTAAGCTTGTTCAGATAATTCTACTATCTAATAGATAGTAAGAGGGGTCCTTCTCCTGTTACTGATTAAGGACTACTCCAAGAAACATTCCAATTCTTCAAAAAAGAGACTCTTAGAGGGAGGATACCTTAAATGCTTGGCTAGAATTTAACTGTTTTTCTTTCCGAACTTACTTGTTTTCTGTTACAGTCCAACAGATTGCTAGTCCATCAAGACATGATAAAAAATAGAAGAAAAGAAAAAAACGTACCTGATAAACACTCTTGTTCCATTGCTGCAATCATCTAGTGGATCCTGGCAGATGACTTCCATGTTCAGTCTTCTCATGACCCTGCAGCCACTGTCAACATGTAGTATATATGACCACTGCAACCTGTGAATAGCTGTAGGGTCACATGAAGGCTGTACGTGGAAGTTATCTGTCGGGATCATCGGGACAGCCGCAGTGATGTAACAAAACCGTTTATGAGGTAACTTTTTTCTTTTCATTTTTTAAATTATGCCCCGAGAGATTTTCAAGGTTTTTTTTAGTGTTTTCCTTTTTAGGAAGGATGTTGTATAAGTTTTAGTCACATTCTTGAGTCTATAATTTACCTATACCGACTCTCTGTGTTTGACCCTGTTGTTCCCTGAATTATATCGTTTGCCTTGCCATTGAATTGTTGCTCTTCTTAGTGAATCGTGGTTTGATTCCTGGCAGTAAATTTGACACTTTGTTTGCTTCTTTTGAATTGATGTACCTAAATGAACTTCCGGTTCTGACCCTCTCCTTTGACTACTCTCCAGTTCTGTCCTTATTACTGCATCCTGCTGCCAAGTGGTGATTACTCTGAAACTGTGACTTAGGGATCCAACGGTTAAAGAGGTTATCCAGGATTTGAAAAAGGTGGCTGCTTTCTTTCAAGAATAACTCCACCTCTGGAATTGTAGTTAAAGGGGTTTTGCCACCAAAGACAATGATGGCATATTGTTAGGCATATTGTTCCCCACTCATGGCAAAACCCCTTTAAGTTCCTTGGTAGTGAATGGGACTGAGCTCCAATACCAGACGCATCCTGTGACAGAGGTTGTGCTTTTTCTGTTGCTCCTGACAACCCCTTTAAGTTTAATGAGAACCTGTCACATAGGTTATTCTCCCCTGCTGAGGACAGCACAAGCCAGTGTCAGACATGCTGTTTCCAGTGCTTTGTCCCTTATTCTGTAAAATGCTGTAGTTTTTGTGTATTTAATGCTCAAGTCTGAAGTTTTCAGCCAGGGGAAGAAAAGTCATTCTAAGAGTCAGTTTGTTTTTCATACCCCGCCCACCTCGAGGCTAGCACCCACCCTCCTCACCTGAATAAACCTATTACTTTGATTAGGTATAGAAGAAACATTGTGTATAATGTCAGTGGGTGGGGCTAGTCTTTGGTGGGCGGGATATTACACATATCAGGAATAAGATTTTAAGGGGTTGTTTATAATTGCTCATCCTAAAACTGCTGCATCTTACAGAATAAGGGGCACAGCGCTGGGAACAGCAGGTCTGTCACTAGCTTTTGCTGCCCTCAGCAAGGGGGGCATAACCTATATGACAGGTTCTCTTTAAACCTTCTGGTAAAGTTTGGCATGATCATAGAGTCTCACTTTACTCACCACTGTGTGGTTACACTGCAAGGTTCTACTGTCTCAAGCTAAGTCAGAAGAACAGTCAATTAATATATTTTTTTCTAAATCTATTATATTGTTAAAGTAATCACAAAACGAGTCATTACGTTGCCAAATCAAGTACTGTTGCAGCCAGGCAAAGAGCTTTCAGCAGGACGGTTCAATATCTTATTACTCCTATTAAAGCTGCCTCCTAGTTCCACCTCACTAAGTGCCACATGTCTGAAGCTTGCCACGTCGGGGCGCACCTTTTCGCCAGTTTTCGGCGAAATTTGCGCCTGATTTATGTCGGCGCTGGGGCGCGCTCATACATAGCATGTAAAGTCCGCCGCACCTCGCCAGTATTTGGGGCGCAGTGCGGGACTTAGGCGCAGTGCGGCGCTGCGCCTATGATTCACCGGCCGTGGTAGTGTGATTCATATTTAGCAGTAAGTACGGCCCGCGCCTCGCCAAGTGTGTGGCGGCGCAGTGCGGGGGACTTAAGCGCAGTGCCGCGCTGCGCCTATTTTTCGCCGTACGGAGGAGGCGCTGCGCTCATACATTTTTTTAGCGGGGGGGGGGAAAAAGTTCAACGGCCTCGCAGTGTGTGAGGCCAGTGACAGGACTTAGGCGAGTAAGGGACTGCGCCCTAACATGTAGTCCGATTGGAGACAGGCTGGAGAAAACAGCCGGAAGTAGAAATCATTATTAAAGATGTCTCCTTGTGAGGTCGTATGAATCAAAAAAATAGCCTTTTATAAAGGCGCTAAAATTAAATTCTCTGAAAAATGAAGATGAAACCTACAAAAAAAAATTAAAATTAATAATCACTTTCCAATAAAATCCGAAACGGCGCTACATCGGGAATATAGCGATATTGATAAAATTGACGGGATATTACAGTATATTTCAACTTCTTTTAAGCTCTTCTCATTGGTCGGCAGAAACCACCCCAAACGAATAGGGCGACATGCCCATTAAAACATGGAGAATTTTGGACCAATCAAAATCAAAGGGGACAGTTCAAAAAACATAAAAATGCAGAAAAGAGTGATTGGTTGAGCTAGGGGGGGCTTGGCATCTCGGCCAATCGAATGGGACGACGGGGCCCCCTTTTTATAATAGGAAAGTTAGAAGCAATCAAATCAAAGGGGGACATTTAAAAAATACTAAAAATGCGAAAAGACTTTTGGGTTAACTAGCGGGGGCTTGGCCTCCCACCAAATCAAGACGAGTACTTGTCCCATTTTTGTTATGAGAATCGGGCAATGAATTTCGCTCGCGCCGGCGCATGAAGCATATTACAAAAAACATTTTTATTAAGGTTTCATTTTTCGAAAAAGAGCTAAACCTTTTTAAACAAAAATCAATAAAATCCCGAACAACGGTTTGTCGCCGAGACCGGGGGCTACATCGGAATTTGGGGAATAGAGAATTTCCGGGGAAAAACACAATTCAAATTGTTTAAACTCTTCTATTGGTCGGCAGAAACCAGCCAATCAAATAGGAGCGACAGGGCCCCTTTTAACCATGGGGGGTATTGACCAATCAAAAAGGGGCACAGGGGCCATTTAACCTTAGAAATATTACCCAAACAATTCAAAAGGGGGACAGTTTTAAAAAAACAGTAAAAAAAGGAAAAAGAGTGATTGGTTGAGCTACGGGGCTTGACTACCCCACCAATCAAGGGCGAGTACTTTCTCATAAGTTCTATGGGAAAAGAAATGGAGCAAGCTCTTTTTTGTGTTTGGTTTTTTTGGACCAAGGGAAGGCGAGCGATCTTTTTTATGGGTTTTCTAATGCAATCTGTAATAAAAGGGTACAGGGCCCGAAATAAAATGATAAAAACCCCGAATTGAAACCGTTTCTTAATAAAATGATAATATGGGGGAAAAGAAAAAAAAATTTATTAAATAAAATCATGTTTATTTCTTTTTTTCGTTAGCCCAAAGGGTCAAAAGTATGGGTGTAACAAAAAAAAAGAAATAAACATGATTTTAAATTTAAAATTTTTTTTAAATTTACTCCCAATAATTGATCATTTTAATTTTCACATCAAAAATTCTGGATTCCCCATCATTTTATTTAGGCCTTTAAAGTTTTATTCCAAAAGCATTAAAAAAACCCCATAAGACGTCGCCCCCTTCCCTTTGGGGCCAAATAACCGCGCCTCTTTTAAATTTACCAATCAAAAAACAGACTCGCCACTTCTTTTCCCATAAAACTTTGAAAAGTAGCTCGCGCTCTGTTTTGGTCAGAAAAGCCAACCCCCGCTACCAAACCCAATCAGTCTTTTCTCCCTTTTTTTACTGTATTTTGAAAGTCCCCCTTTGATTTTTATTTACAAAACTTCTCCATAGGGGTTTTAAAGGGGGCCCGCGCTCCCATTTGTTGGGTGAGATAGCCAAGCCCCCCCATTCAAAAAATCAGCTCTTTCTGCATTTTTACAGATTTTGAACTGTCCCGCCTTTTAAATTTTTATTTGGGCTATATTTCTCCATAGGTTTATAAGGGGCACTGCGCTCCATTTATTTGGGGGTTTAAGCCGCCAATAAATCCTTTCAAATTTTAAAATTTCTGTTTTCCCGGAATTTCCAGATCCTAATTCTTGAATTGCGCCTTTTTAATTTTTGGGAAAATGATTTTATTTATTATTTTTTATTTTTTGGTTTGAGCCTTTTTCTGACAAAGTTTTTTTCGCCCTTTTTAAAAGGGGAATTTTTTGAATCATACTCCATGCCCACGAGTGAGAAAAAGGGTTTCTCTTGCATCTTCAAATGTTTCCCTCTGTTACGTTCTTTCTTCCTTCGCCCCCGCCCCTCATTTAGACCAGAATCAACTAGGCTACGTCGAGCTGCCGGGGCGCTGCAATGCGCCCTTTGCCGACCGCCCCCAAAAAAATGATTTTCTTACATTTTGATGTACTTGAAATGGAGACAAATTTCATTACATAGAATCTGCTTTTAGGCTTGGTTCAAACGGCTTAACAGCGGGGCGTAATTTCGCCCCGCAATTACGCCGTGTGTACGGGGGCGGGGCGGGAGCGGGGAGTGAGCGGGGGGCCTGCACTTCGCCGGCCCATAACAATACTGTAGCGCCGCTTCCCCCTTTAAAAGGACTGTAAATTATTCCCCCCGCCCGGGGGCCCCTCCCCGGGGCGGGAGAGGAGACTAATCCATAGTTCTCATAGAACTGGGGAATTTACCTAAGAATGGCCTTTTGGGCCCGTAATTGGCGCCTTCGGCCGAAACGGACCAAAATCGGCCCATTTTAAGCCGTGTGAAAGGCCCTTTTATATATAAGATATCTGCCCCCCCCCCCCCCAAGTACGTTCAAAACCTTTTAACTTATATCCTTATCTGCCCATCGGATTTCTTTTTCCCCCTTTTTTTGTTTATACCATATATTCCCCCTCTAAGGTACTATACTCCCCTTTTTCTAGGGATCCCAATTTTTGGGAACCCCCCAGGTTAATATGTATCTCCCCCTTTTTTAAATTTGTATATCTGCCCCCATGGGAGTATCTCTTCACCCCCTTATTTATATATAATATATGCCCTCCTATGGGTATCTGTGTTCTCTGCGCTGTCTTTATCATCTACCTGTATATAATGTGAATTCCCTTTTGTGGCTGCCTCTTAATTTCCCCCAATATGGGGCCCCCCACTCCCCTGTTAATTTAAAAAAAATATTGGCAAAATAGTTTAAAACTTTTTTCTTTATATCCAAACCTTTTTCATTACATTTTCATAGCCTACATTGGCTTACCATACATTTTTCATGAAGTTAAAGAAGGGGATGCCTTTTCCTCTTTTTCAAAAGTCCTTATTTTAGTCCATTTTTTTTAATCAAACTGAGGAGAAACGCCCTTCGGGCTCCCACCTATGCAACGTTTTAAAGGTTTTCCTTTTTTTTTCAGGCATGATTATACAAGTATACAAGTTTGATTATACAACTGGACTAAAAGAAGGACATTTGTACAAGAGGATGAGCTTTAACTTCATGAAAAATGTATGGTAAACCAAAGTAGGCTAGAAAAGGTAATGAAAAATGTTTTGGGGATAAATAAAGATTGATAAATATTTTTTTTTGCCTATAATTTTTTTATAAAATGTATCATCTACCTGTCCACCTGGTGGTATCTGTACTCCCCACCCCCCAAGATGTTGGTTAAATGTTGGAGTGATATGGGTAAATGTTGTTAAATGTTGGTAAAAGGGGTTGTCTGCTTTATTTGTATAAAAAGGTACAGCCATAGATCAAACCTGTGTAATTCATCTACAGGGGTTTAAAGTAAAAAACTAAAATGCCACCCCTTAATTCGTTGTGCCAGGATTGGAACAAGGTATTCTGGTACCCTAGGCAAATAAAGCATACGGTGTCCCACCCTCTCAGTGGAAAATTCAGCCTATCTTACTCCTTCACCTTCTTTCTCCCTGGGATGGCGGTCCGAGCGGTCGCCTATTTTTGCCACACTTTGTCCCGACCCGGTTAGTACATAAAATTCAGGGGTAGCTAAAAAAAATGGGGCAAAAGCGGCGAAACATAGTTCTTGCTCTCTTTTTGGATGGAGCGAAGTGGTGATTGCTTTTGGGGAAACGTGATGGTGGAGGTAAGCTCGGAGAAAGGGGGGGGGGGATATTGTGGCTAGACAAGTTGCATTTTGTGACAGTTTGATTGTTTTGTTTTACTTAAACCCAATAACAATTTCACAATGTCATTTTTACCTTTTGAGTACCCCGTAGACTTGTTTGAAATTGTATGTTTGGGGGAGGGAGGGGCAATAAGAAAAGCATTGCATTTCGGGGTATATTCTTGTAGACCTGCTAATTGGATTATTGTTTTGCTGGTCATTGTTTCTTTGTGAAATTTCACTCGATTGGTTTATGTATTCATTGTATGCTCCGGAATGCTTAATAAAAAGATTTAAAAGAAATGCTGGCAAAATAATTTTTATTAATATGGTTATTTCATGATGACATGATAAGACGATGCTTGAGTTGGTAATACTGAGGAAATTCTGTTCCTCAGTTATCTACTGTTACCTGGATTCCAGGGGTCACATGTGTGTGGAGGGTGAAATTTACTGCCCGGTTTTTTCCATACATTACTCTAGGGGAAAACCATTCTAGGAATAAAACTGGGGATTATTCCATAGTAATGGACCACGACGCTTAGAGTAGCAGGCTTTTTAATAAGTTTATTGGGAAAATTTTTTTCCTTTTCCCAGGTAAAAATTTTATTAAAAATACACTGTTATGCTGCTTCTAGTGGCTTAGCAGGACTGACTTATTAACAAGAATAACGACACAACTTAGTGGTGATAAAAAAAGGAGAATCCCATTTAGAAAGTCTGCTATTACATACTGTATAAGATTTTTTGGAATGGAAACCTTTCCCTGCTCAGTTCTAAAAACATGGTTTTTACCCTTTTACCATGCTTTTTTTTTCCCGGGACTAGTAAAACACTTTTACAGACCAAATTATAAAATTGGGTTAATGCACAATGGCACTCATATAAAAAGTCACAGGTTTTTGTTATTACATGTGATGCATGTCACCACATGAATGTGTGTATATTTGGTCTAATAACTAGCTTTCTGAACATGCTAACTAAAGCCTTAAATGTTACATTGCAAACTTTTTTCTGCTCTGACCAGGCATGGACATTGTGACAATGTTGAGCCCTACTGAATGGGGCTAATCTATGTCTGGACCTGTAATGAAATCCACCCCCACGAAAAAAAAAATGAAAAAAAAAAATTTAGATTTTTGCCAAATGGCAACAGATTTTTTTCTACTGCTAAATGTTTCTGCGTCCTAATACATCTAGATTTACACCTGTTTTTATACCTATGATTTTAAAAAGTCTGAGAGAAAAAAAAATAATGGGTTAAATACTGAGAAGCAGTAAAAAAATACATTTACCCGCTGCTGGCAAAAAGACTAGAGGGAAAAAAAAAGTTGATCTTTTTTTGTTTTTTTTATTGTTTTTCAAAAGCTACATCAGAAAACACTTATTGTTTTAATTACCTGCTGTCATGGTACAAGGCAGAAAGGTTGTAAAGCGAGATAAAATCTTTCATTTTAATGGAGTGTCTGGCCTGTCGTGTGGAAGGCTGGATTTATTGGCTTACATCTGGCAACTTAATTTTGCTTGTAAAAAAAAAGACTTTTTTGATTCATAAATGACTCCGGGGAGCTGGCCTGCAGGGGAAGGCATCGTATCCCTTTGATATCTGCAGCTTTTAAAATATTCTCTGAAATTACCTTTTAAATCTTCTCCTTTTTTTAGATTTTAATTGCTCTTTCATGCCTTAATTTCAACACCAGCATGCCAATTCCATTCTGTTAAGAACTGGCACAAAATGGCATCTGCTGAAGATAAATATCTTCTCATCAACCTTTTCAATCCTTTCAATTTCTGTTCTTTCCACTTAATGCCTTCACCTCGTGACCTGTGTTAAAATGCCGCAAAGCATTCTGGCTAAGAACTCCATAAGCATGGCCCAAAAGGGAACGCTACATAGAAAAAAGACAAAGTTCAACTTCCTTCACTTGTTATTCTGGTTTAAATACCAAAACAATTTAGTTGTCTCTACAAAGATTTTCGGAGCTGTTTACTCTGATTAAAGCTATGTAAATTACTGCTATTTTCCTTTTTTTGATTTATGGTGAAAGGATGATTTTCTTTCTCATTAGAATATCTGAAAGTTTTTTTTCAATTAACTTCTTTTTAACACACTTTACAAATAATCGAGGAGTTGACAGGAGCAGGGAAAGGTCATAGTTTTTTGACAGCAAACATAATTAAGCATCATTTTACACTTATTAGAATGTAAGCAAATGAGAACAAATTATGACACATTTTATGTTCATAATCTTAAGGTCAGTAAATTTATTGAAACTGTAAAAATCCCATTCAGATGTGACTTTTAAAAAGAATGCATCCACTTAAGGGCACAGTTCTCGTCTCAGGACAATGACTGCAATCTATCCCTTCACCACGCTGCCGAGGGCACAGCACTTCGATGTTAACCCCCTACTACACTATACACCCCTATACAGCTCTTCAATCTGGATACTTCAACAATAGTTCCCTCCCCTCCCCCCCCATTACACTGCACATCCCTATACAGCTCTTCAATCTGGGGGGCTTCCAAACAAAAAAGTCCCCCCCATACACTGACATCCCTATACCCCCG